>WBMY01017833.1:428719-461994 GCA_013397315.1 Donacobius atricapilla
TATTATTTCTTTATTATTCTTTATTATTATTTTTTTATTATTCTTTATTATTATTTCTTTATTATTCTTTATTATTATTTCCTTATTATTCTTTATTATCCATTTCTTTATTACTTCTGTCCAGCAGAACACCTTGGTGCTTTCCTCTCTCTCCCAACCTCTTGATGACATCAGCTGTTGTTTGAAATAAATACTCATTTCCCCCCGTGGTCCTCTTTCAGCTAGCTCCCCTGCTTGCATGTGCAGCACAGACATTCTGATGTCTTCTCAGTACTTTGAAAATGCATCTGTAATTCTTTCAAATTTTCTCTTTCACAGCTCGATACAGGATTCCTTGGAAAATGTACATTATGTCACTAAGATGCAGTTTAAAAGAAATTCATAGCACTTTATGCTGAATAATATGAAGGAGAGGCTTTTCTGTATTCATTTAGACCAGGAATTTGTCCCAAACGAATTTGATTTTCAGTTTGCTAAAAACTTAANATGCTTGCTAATCTCCAACCTACAGCATCATCCTTCAAGGACAGGTTTTGGCGTCATTTGCTACAAGTGTTGTTCCTGTTTTTAGCTCTGCGGCTAAACCCTGACTCAAGCTGAGCCCGTGCATTCGTGGCCGCAGAGCTGGAGTCAGTGTCATTCCTCCCAGCAGCTCTGGGGGTGTTCCCATCTCCCAGCCACCCTGGGAATACTGCACACGATGCTGCCAACCTCCCTTGCTCTGGGAAAAGCTTGTCATTCCAGATCGCTGCGGATCATTGCAGAGTACCCAGTTGTTCAAGAAGATAATCATGAAATGTTGGCTTTTTCTTCATAACAAATTTATTTTTTCTTTATCCATAATAGCTGCTCATTTCAAACACTTCTTATTCATTGAGAAAGCTTCATCACTCACAGAGGCTGTATAGATTTTTAATTTTCTCCTGTAAATGCTCTATGATGCCTGTCAATTACCATTTTGGTCTAAGGCTTTAGGAATTAGATCAGCCTCATTAAAGTAGAACAAAGTAATTTCAAAGTAAACTGAATATTTTATGCTGAGCAACACAGAAAAAAAGATACACTAAGCTAAAATTGCCATTTTCATATTGATCAGCCTTTTCTTTCCTTGAAATGCTCTGTAATGAATTTCCATTCAAATTAGGCATGGACATAACAACTGCTTGCAGCTGTTAATGGCCAACAGAGTGCTTCATGTCAGAGCTTGACCTTGACACTCACATCTAACTTCGTGTTCCAGCTCCCCAGCAATCTTACATTCTAGGATATTTAAACTTTGGTCCCGTTTAGGGGTCCCTTTCACATTAATGCTAAGAATTTAAATGCATTACTGAACATATGTGAACATCCATGGGAGCAGAACAGATTCTGTTTGAAATGTGGACATTATTACAGTTAATCACATATTAACATTTTATTGAAAAAGATGGATTTAACTGCAGCTTAGATATTTCCCTGAGTCAGTGATTTGGGTTGATCCATCACCATGTAAGGCCACCTGTGAGTTTTAGGTGTAGCAGATATCTGCTGTGGGCTTTAAGATTCAACATGAAAGCTTTAGAATAATGTTGTCAACGTTGTTTGCAAAACAACCGCAGGAGCTATATATTCTATCCAGTCCAGATGGATAAAATCTCTAAGGGACATTTGTTTTTATGTCCTCTAACTTATTATTTTAACGCCTAGCTTTTATGAAGCAAACTCATTTTTTTTTCTTAGCAGTCATTTACTATCTCTTAAATGCAGTGAAAGGCAAAAGAGGACCACAAATCTGCTATATTTAAAGCTACTGAACCTAATTTCAACAATTACCATAGACCTTGTGCATTTCTTAAATAAAAATAAGGGTAACTGCCTCTTGACCAAGGCTTTAACCCTCTGAATAAAACTCAGAGATTATACTGAAGGCTTTGTCCCTGTTATTGACTCGGTGGTGGTTGGTGACTGTTCCATCAGGCTGTGCTTGATCACACACCAGTGTGATTTGCTCTGGGTTCAGCCCAATACGTGCAGTGTAGTCCGTGTTTTACAGCTGTTAAAAAAATCTGAGGACAGACACAGAGCCTTAAGGACAGGATTGATGTGATCTCAGGAGGTCACCGCTTTCCTTTACTGATTCCAGACAGATTCCGCTTTACCTGAATCATATTTTACATTTGTCCAACCTGTTTTTAAAATAGCCTGGAATGCAAAATGCCCATCTTCCCTCAACAGCTGTGTTTTAGCTCTGATTCTGTAGCCATTCACCATGTTTTTAATGAGTAGGATAAACCTTCTTTGTGGTACCTTCAATCCATTTCTTATTTTTCTTTACTATTATTTCTTTATTATTCTTTATTATTATTTTTTTATTATTCTTTATTATTATTTCTTTATTATTCTTTATTATTATTTCCTTATTATTCTTTATTATCCATTTCTTTATTACTTCTGTCCAGCAGAACACCTTGGTGCTTTCCTCTCTCTCCCAACCTCTTGATGACATCAGCTGTTGTTTGAAATAAATACTCATTTCCCCCCGTGGTCCTCTTTCAGCTAGCTCCCCTGCTTGCATGTGCAGCACAGACATTCTGATGTCTTCTCAGTACTTTAAAAATGCATCTGTAATTCTTTCAAATTTTCTCTTTCACAGCTCGATACAGGATTCCTTGGAAAATGTACATTATGTCACTAAGATGCAGTTTAAAAGAAATTCACAGCACTTTATGCTGAATAATATGAAGGAGGGGCTTTTCTGTATTCATTTAGACCAGGAATTTGTCCCAAACGAATTTGATTTTCAGTTTGCTAAAAACTTAATATGTTTGAAGAGATTTGAGTCTTTCTGGCCATATCAAATTTCTTATGTTTGCCTCCTGTAGAACGTTCTCGTAATTGAACATTCTTTAATTTTTAACCAATGCTTAAGCAGATTTTACTTGCTATAAAGAAAGTTAATATTCAGATTTTTTTACTATTTTATTAATCTTTGTTCCAAAATAATGAAAGTCTAAAAATACTTTGTATTCTTATGTAAATCATGCAAAGCAGGACATTTGCATCCTTTTAAATAATCACACCATGATCATATGAATGAAGAGCACTGCAAGTAATTATGAGTATATATTTCTGGAAAGTTGTACCAGAGCGATATTTCAGATAAAGTTTTATTAAAACTGAAAAAAGCCATTTAGTCACTTCCCCACAAATGTTTGGTGCTGAGTGCTGCTTAAGCTGTATCAGCAATTTGTAGGGAAACAGCAATAAATGTGAAAGCAAACCAATATGAACCCAAGGAAACCTCTTAGGGAAATTTCTGTTTGGGTGGCAAAAAAGGGTTTGATAAATTTACTTTATCATTCCAAAGAAATTACCTAGTTCAACATCATTTGCAGTCCAACATAATTAGATCTTGAGTAATGTGTAACTGATTGTATTTGTAGTGCAAACAAAACCCAGCTGCGGCCGTGCAGATCAGAATATTGATGATTTCATATGGAAAAATAGATTAGAGACACAGATGGCTCAGGAGACCACGCTGACACTACAGCTCTCGGAAACTTTACAGCTGCTGGGAGGAGAACCTGGCACTTCTGCAGCTACTGAGAGGTGACCGATGTGGGACACTGGATTTCTGCTAATTTTGGGAAGGTGCAAATGCGCCTCTGAACCGGAGAGCCTGTAGCTTATGTAGATACCAGAAAAAGAGCAGAAGGGTCAGCTTTTTCCTTCCTTGACGTCAGCACTGTGCTCACTCTTTGCTGAGGACAGCACTGTGCAAAATGTTACTATTTATTCCATACCAGCTCGGAGCTGTTTAATCCTTAATCTCCGGGTTGATTTTTTTTTTTTTTTGTCATAAACTCTCAAAACCAGGAACAAATGTCAGAATATTTTTACATTTGCATTCCTGTGAAAATGTTTTCTCTGCATACCCATCTCAGAATTTACATCAAATGTGCCTCCAGCACTCAGAGATATGTCCAGACTGAGTTCGCTTGACAGCTGGATCATAAATGAAAGACAATCTCAATGTTTAACATCATAAACAGTTTGATGGGCATTGGCTGATTACTGTCAGCCCAATTCAGTGTACCAACCCATCTTTCTGCAGTGTGCTCTGCAAATCCTTTATTAAAAAGTGTAACAAGGAAAAGAACAATTCTTTTGGACAACATTTGCAGGTTCAGGTTCAACCACTCCTGAAAGAAATGCAACCAATCAATACATGAATGTATTAAAGCACATCTGGGATCCTACCTGCTTAAAAATTTATCACTCACCGGCATGATGCACGGGAATTTGTAGGGATGTTGAGTAAGAGGTTAAATATGTGATGAATTTTTATTTCAGGATGAGGTAGAGGAAACAAATACAGCGGAAATTTAATTAGCTGAATGGAATTATGCATTTTTAAAATGGTTTTGGAAAAGTACAGAGGAATAGGAGATGAACTGACTTATGTAAGCACAAAACTGATGGACCTGCTGTGAGTTTATACTAAGAAAGTTTCCTTTGGAGGCAGGTTTAGTTCTTTAAGAAATAAAAAAAAGACAGTTAAAAAGTATTTGAAACGCCAATGCAGGGTAGCCCTGGTGATCATTTGGACTCAGGGAGAAACCTCAAGACTGAGCTTTATGTAAAGTAGAAAAGATTAGCCATTATCAATAGTTATTTAACTGTAGGGTTGGAAGGCTTTAGAAGAGATGAAATGCTTCAGAGAAGTAAGTAAAATGTGAGTTGGTTTGAAAAAACCCAGCTTTTTAGTGAATAATGAATCTATCTTATTAAATGATTAATATTTCCACAAACAGATCATTCTTCATTTAATATGAGCATAGAGGAAGCTAATGTCTGGGACTTGGAGCTAGCAAAATCAGAATAAAGAAATTAAAGAGAATTTATATGACTGTATATAAATAATTATTATTTCCACTTGAATTATTAGTTGACTCTGTCCCATATTGCCTTCCATCAGCTCTAGCTGCCATTCTTGAGGAAGGATCTCGTTCCTAAACTAATCTGAGGATCTAAAGCTTCTTTACACAATAGGAGAAAAAGAAGTTTTTCTGGTGTTTATTCTTAATTCTGCTCTTTCAGAAAACTGGGACCATGTATTCTGAAAAATCATCCGTGCTCACGCAATAAATGTGACACAAGAAACACCTTGAACTCCCTTTGGCTCTTCGAATATCTGATATCAGATATTCAGAACTGCCAGATTCTGGAAATTCCGAACACAAAAGATTTTCTCAGTCAAAATGGCTACCTTTAGTTTTAAGGTAAACTTCCATAAAGCAGTTTCTAGAAAGGTCATCTATTTTAACTTTATGGTTTTGTTTTGCCAGCCAGATGGATTTCCAGAACTGTGGAGTTCAAAGGATGTTGCTGGCCCAGTTCAGTCACCTGAGGCCTGCTGGTTTCTGTGCTGAGCTGACCAAGCACTCACTAAATGCGCTTTGCTGAGATTCTCCTCTGCTTTTGTTGTTGTTCAGACTTCAGTTTGTGCCCATAACCCCGTGGAAACATTTTAAATTCTGAGAGTGTGAAAGGCAGCCGTTCCTGGGCTGTGTTTCTGTGCAGCCACAGCTCCTGTAACAACAGGCACTGCCCAAAGAGGTCATTTCAAACAGAGCCAAATCAGCTGCCTGGCTCATCCTCCATTTCCAGACAAAGTCCTTAATTCCCCGTAATTTTCTGTCAGTGTGGCGATACCTGCCCTCAGGGTGAGCTGCAGGAAATCCGTGTTCAGTCAGGTCAGGTCAGGCAGGTCAGTTCGAGGTCACCTCTGCGGCAGCAGCACAAGAGGCTCGAGGGTCTGTCCCAGCATCACGACACAATTGCTCTTCCATTAGAGCAGCCACTGAAAAAGACTCAGTGATTACTTCCTTTCTTCACCGTTCACTTCCCTTTCCTCCCCCTGACAGATTACTTGCCCCAGCACTTTATACAAAGCTCAGCCTTGCTTAACATTCTCCAGCTGAAATGTTCAAAACTCCCAGATTTCACAGGCTCAGGTATTAAAGTGCTTTATGATTTTTTTGCTAAATGAATGAACTGCAAATATGAACTAAGCTCTGCCGACAAGGCATTCCCAGGGTGCGGCACTTGATTTTAGGACGCCTGTAAGTAAAGGATTTTAATGGAAGCAATCACAAAGGTCTTTCTCACCAGTTTGTGAATTCAAGCTTTATCCATGCACACTGGTTTGGGCTGGCATTGGGTTCATTCACCTCAGAGCAGTGTCCATGAGGTTTCAGTGTAGTTTCAGTGTTGTAGCCTCAGTGTGATTAAAACTTGGTTTTAGCTGTCCTGGGCAGAGCTTCCCCAGAGCCAAGGCCCTTCCTGCTCGCTGACCCACCCTGTGGAACAGCACTGGAGGGGGCACAGCCAGCACAGCTGACCCCAGCTGACCCAGGGGTGGCACCCCGATTTCTCAGCCTTCTCTTCTGTCTCACAGTTTCCATAGTTTAGGTTGTTTCTCACGCACGGGTGTTATAAATAGAAGTAATGTTTTCCTTAAATCAAGGCAGTTTACATCCTTGTTTTAGAGATATGGACAGCTGATGGACAGTTGTCCTGACCAATGGGACCTTGACCTTCTCCCCCAGTCCCTGGCCTTTGTAGAAATACTATATAAAATGGAGTCAGATTTTTTAATACACAGTTCATGCCTTCTCAAAAGGTAAGTGTGTGTGTGTGTGTGTGTGGAACAGTGACCCCGGCGATGTCCCAGACACAGTGGATCATGCTCTGCTTATAAAGCCGTGGAGAAGGAGGAAGGAGGGAAATCCAGAGTGGTGGTGTTTGTCTTCCCAAGTCACTGCTGTGTGTGCTGGAGCCCTGCTGGCCCAAAAATGCCTGAACACCCGTTTGGAAAGAGCACACCCTTGGGAAATAGTGAATCAGCTCTTTTGCCTTGCTGGCACACGCAGCTTTTGCTTTACCTATTAAACTGTCTTTGTCTCAACCCACCAGTTTTCTCACTTTTGCAGTTCTGATTCGCTTCCCCGTCCCACTGTGGGGGAGTGAGCGGCTGAGAGGGGCTCAGCTGCCTCCGGGGTAACCTGCAATAGCATGTCCTTAGGTGTCCCTGAAAACCAGTTATTTTCTATGTCTTCTGTTAAAAACCCTGAAGACAGCCGGCAGTCCAACCACGAATCTTTTGGTTGTCTGTAGAGTTATAACAATATAGATGGCATAATTCAGTGTCAAAAAAAATCTATAAGCATTTGACCTTATATCATGCTAAAAAAAAAAACCAAAAAACCAAACCCTAAACATGCTTAATTGAATAGTATTTCATTCTCTTGCCTTTCCAACCACTATTCCTTAAAAAGCCAGCTCATGCACACAGATGCTTAAAGGCACATTTCTAGTCTCCAGGGTATTTTAGAATGACGGTTCTGTACCAAAAAAATATTTCTCTGGTGAACCTTTTTCCCATTTGCCAGGAAAGGTAAAACCATATTCAACATGAAAGTTAAATTCACTTTTCATTTATCTTCCCTTTGGAAGTTGTCCAAAGTGTCCAGAAAGATTCAGAGGGAAAAAAAAAAAAACAATTCTTGATAAAGGCCTAGTACAAAATACCAGCAGGATGGGGTCATGTGTACACCAGTATTGTCTGTGAAGGGCAGGGATAAAATGTGACAATTATTGGGAGTAAAACAAGCCACAAAATGAATGCCAATGAAGCTAAAGCTTGATCTAATTTGTTTGGTGACAGTTAGATTTTTAAATTTTTTTAATATGTTATGTGTCTGTGGAATATACCTGGCTACTGACCTGTCCATTAGCTGGTCTTGAGCAAGCTGTATATGCGTTACTTATTAATTTCCACTTTCTTTTATGTTTCCATGAATTCAGTTCTTTGGAAGAAAAGAAATGCTCTCCATCTTCACAGTGAAGTGACAAGTAATCAATAAGTATTTTGGGTATGGAATTTCACCGCTGTTGTGGGGGGACCTCCCCAGCAGCTGCTCCAAGTGTCCGATCTGTCTCTGGCAGCCCCTTCTCACAGCCCTTCCTGCACTGCTTTATTTTAGGGGTTTTTTTTAGGATGAAGCCTACTGTATTGAACCAGCTATTTCCTGACAACCCCAGGGCTTCCAGCAAGGCTCTGCCTGCTGCTCTTCGTGTGCCCAAACATTCATACTACAGAGGAAGAGAGAAAAACTGCAGACAACCCTGCTTTGGGGACAAAAAATTTGCATTTCGTGACAGGAGTTTGATTTGCAAAGCTGCGGAGGGTCAAAGAGGAACATATCAGTGATATTCACACAGGCTGCTGCTTGCACCTAACAACCAACAGCACAGCACTGAGGGGTTTTATTCAAAATGATTCATTGGAAGCTTGGAACCAGCTGTATGGTGAGAGCTGTGCCTACAGTTACTGCATGACAAGAACTTAAAATACATCTTCTTGCTTAAAAAGCATTTTATCCTTCATGCTAGACAGTTTAATAAACCAAACAATAAACCAAAGTCAAGCCTAAATATAGGAGGGGTGTCTCACACGTAGAGATATTTCCTGGTGCAGGAAATTTCTGTAATCCATAACTTTGGTAATATTGGTTCACAAATTATTTTAAAAAATGCGTATTTTTTTATTTTTCTTGGTCAGTGCTGTAATTCCTTGGAGCTTTTTTAAGATGTGGATGTTGCAGAGAACTTCTAAAACAAAGACAACCTCAGAGTAAATTGGTGGAAGACAGTTCAAAGAGCAGCATGTAGGGTGACATTCCCTGCGTTACATCTCACTCAATGAAGCCTGCAAATGCAGTCAGAAAGACCTTTTAAATTAGATTTCATAATTTGCCTTAGAACCTGAAATCAACTTACCTCCACAGAAATCAACAATCCTGTAGCCAGAGTCGGACAGAGCCTGGGAGTGGGTGAAAATGTGGAGGTGGAAACAAAACATAATTTTATTCTGCCTTCTTGGTGCTGGTAATGTCATAAACATCCTGCCATCCTGATATTATTGTGTTAATGTTAAAATATTTGGTTGATGCAAATAGGAGTCGAGATGTAATACTCTTTATATGGCATTGCCCAGAGCAAAGTAAGAACACCATGACAACAAGTAGCCTGCAAGCTGTCATGTTATTTGTGTTCAGCTTGCAGAACAGCTTATAAAAAGCCATCAGCTGACAGTCATCCTGAATGTCAATAGTAATTGAGAGAGAAAGAATAGAAGAATAACAAATGGTGAACATGAAAAACCCAAAAATGGTGCAGTAAAACACCGTAGGAACAATACTTTTCCATACACTTTGAGTTTTCTTAAATGAGTCATTATTAAAGAATACAGCTTCTCGAGCAAAACCCTTGAATGCAACCACTTTAACCTTCAGACATCACCATTCCCCCTGTAGAGAACTTTACTGATAAAAGGTGACAGCACACAAGAAACCTTTCTAAAATTTTACTGAACAAAACTACCAAGCATTTATTAAATTGACAAAGATGACCACAGGGGTACAAGGAAATTTCTTCTGAAAGTACATAGATTATGCAGAAAAAATATCTGAAGAACAGACTCTGCGAACAGGAACACAGCATTTCAGAATATTGCCCACAGTGCTGTCAGTATCCTTGCCAGCATACCTCCTGTGATTAAACCTCACAGTAGTTATTAATCTGTTTTTCTTCATTATAAAATCATCTGCCATTGTTTAGGATTCGGGGCTGCTTACTGTTGTTTTGCCATGTGCACAAGTAGTGACTGTGGAGCAATGAACCTTCTTGTGCTGCTGAGCACGATCACACAGGTCCCTGCCCTGGGGAAATTCAGTTCCAGGAAACAAACCAGGAGCAAGAGTCCAAATTTTACAGGGCTGGCATAATTTCAGAGTGAGAGCAAAGCGAGTGGGAATTGATCCTTTAACTGTCACTGTTTCATTTGAAATGTAAAGTATGTGAAATTGTAGCCAGGTGTTTTTAAATCTGAATTTTTAACACACAATTAGTATTTTCTTGGTGAAGCAAAAATAAAAATGGTGATGCAAAGGTAAAAAGGCATTTCTGGCTGTCCCAGGTTTTTCTGTGCCCTTTGACCCCTGGCATATCAGGGAATGCAAAGATAAGCTACTCCTAGTGTAGATGCAAAGCAGCATTTTAGCGCTTACCTGTGGAAAAAATCAAATTTGTCAGAGAAAATGCATGGCACCGGTCACACACATCGCTGACATGGGAGCCAATAAACTACTTTTGCATTTTTCAAATACCAGGGAGCTGAAAACCTGAGCTCGTAGCTGGCTTCATTAATGAGGTACCCCAGTAAAAGTATGAGCAGCTCTGCTGCCAGCCCATCTGTCTGCTGTCAGCCAGGAATCGATAGCCTGGCCCTCAGCTGCATCAGCTGCACGGAAACTTCCCGAAGAATTCACTGAGCAATCCCTAGAAAGTAAACTGCTTAATTGTGCCTGTCATAGCTGCCACTGTAAGAAATTAACATCTCGATTTTCTCGAGGTGTTAAGAGAACAAATGAAAAAAAAAAAAGCCCCAACCAACCAAACAAAAAACACCCCCCTCCAAAAACAAACCAACCAAAAAAAGAATTGATACATTATTCATGCCAGGGAAAGGGAGAGGCAGTGACGGGAAAAATAAACACATTATCAAGGGGAAATTTTCTGGGTTTGGACCTAAACTTCTCCTTCTGAAGTTCACAGCATTCCATCTTAAGACTTTTTCAAAGTATAAACTGAAGATCATCTTGGGAAACACTGCTTCAAATGCACACTGCCACTGATATAATTGTGATTCAGTGAGGAAACACAAAATTTTATTACTTCAGCGCATAATTTTTGTCATATGTGAGTTTAGGTGAGGGTTAACAGCAATTAATGACCCAATTTTCTCTGATATTAAGGGATTTCAAAGGAATCAAAGTGTTCAAACAGGGGAAGAAGTGAACCCACACTGCCTGGCTTTGGATAAGAGCTCTGAACTTAAGGTCACCACATAAGAGATTGTTCTCCTGCCATGAGGTTTGTGCCATGTTTAGAAAGCAGACGAGGCCTTTTCTCCCAGCAGGGCATTCCAGCTGTGCACCGCTGCAGGTGACGACTCCCTGAGGCTGATTAACTTCTCTCCCCAGAGAGGAGCAGCAGCATTTCCTCCTCCGTAGGTAAGCCAATCTGCTGCCATCAAATGCCTTTAGAATGAGATGTCACTGCGAGGCCCAGAGAGCTCAAGCCAGCAGCGAGAGCGTTCCCATTCCTGCTTGGATTCTGCACTGATGAGCTGCACAGAGCAGGACAGGGACCAGAAATTGGGCTTCACTCGCTGCAGGGCTGAGCTTGTCCGTGCCACAGCCACGAGCAGGAGCTGCCAGCCCCTGTCTGGCCACCCCACAGCAGGACAGAGGAGAAATCATTCCGGCCGTAGCACTGGGATCTCTAACAGCTGCCAAGGACAGTCTGGCCCTTGTTTCTCCCACCCCCCCAAAAAATCTCACCTGAAATAAAATCAGTTCCATGGAATATAATTTATCTGCTACAGAACTATAAACAGCTGAGTCAAACCTGCTGGCATTTGCATTATGAACGTTGATCCAATTATTGAGACTGACAGCTGCTAGCGCCTCGCTGTAATAATAAAATAATGGCTTTTTGAGAGCACCCAGGGCTTTTTTTGAGAGCACCTTTCATTCCAGGCCATCCCCAAGTGCGCGGTGAACCCGTACACAAGCTATATATAGGAAGCACTTCACCCACCCGTGACAGGCAGCCTCCTACAGATGAATCACTGAGCCTCTCACAGCTCCCATCGCTGGGACCCAGCAGAGCAGCACTCTCAGGAAACAAGGATGGCAGAGTGCTGATCCTCAGCTCCCTCATGCCTGCTTCTCTGCACACTTATTCAGGCCCTACATCAAAGGAAAGAAGTTTGCAATTTGTTTGGGGTTTTTTTTCCGCTTTCATTATGTAACTGCCAAGCTAATATTTATTCATTTATTATTAACAAACAAAAAAAAACCCACCCAGGGGAATATCTCCTGATCACATTTGCTCAGGTCATAAAGTTTCAACAACAGTACTGTTAGTTTATGTATATGACCTCATCATTAATATAGCTCAGGGCTATTAATAATTTTGCATATTAATTTAATAGGACATGTTTTATAACTCAGACAAAAAATAAAAAGCCAATTCTCTGTCGCCAGTGCCATCTCCGGAACTGTTGCTTTGGCTTCTGCTGTCTCACTGCACTTAGCCTGTGAAATATTAACCCTGTTGCGCAGTGGCATTTGTCAGCCTGGAGAGAGCACTTCTCCTCTGCAGTTACATTTGCCTCCCAAAGAAATCCCCTCAGCGCTGGGAGTGAAGAGGAGCCCCGGCTGTGCTGGAGTGGTTCCCGACTGCCCAGCCCCAGCACCCCCCCGGCATCCTCACTCCGCAGGGGCCAGAGGCGCACACCTTGCCACCCTGCAGGAACCACCAAGGAATCCTGCTGAAAGCCAGAGCTGTCACCAGCAAGGGGTTTATATTTTTTTAAACCTGAAGCAAGATTATATTCCATGTGGGAGCGGCAAAACACCTTGTGGAAGCAGGCTAGCCTTAACTTCAAAAATCAGATGCTTTACTAAAGAGATCTTTTAAACCTTGCAGAATTTTACAAGCTACTGCATTTTTTTTTTCAGTTTTCAGCACGGAGAAAGAGACTCTTAAATTTTTAATAGAAAAGGAAACCAAGAACAGGTTGAAAGTATGTGCTGAGCACTGGGAACAGCTGCAATTCAACCCTTCTTTTGGCATATGCTAGCTCAAAGAGAGCTCATAATTTTCAAAGTGTTTTTTCAGAAGAAACTGTTGCTGTTGGAGTCAAAAGACTGTTATCTAGACGTGTTTGGGGATTTTTCCCTAGTTCTGAAATTCAGCTTGATTTTCTGTGACTAAAAATGCTAAATTTGGAAAAAGAAAAATGCATGATCAGCTGCTGAACACTTTCTACAGCTTTCATCTAGCACTGCCCCATCTTACAAACTATTCTTACTAATCATATGTCATTATTTGCATTCAATTAGGATTTGGAGTGAGCCAAGAAAGCAAATTCAGTTCAGTGTCTGCTGGGTTAGCAACACTCATATTTAGACTTGGTTAAGAATTGAGTTTAGAGACTCAGAAGTTCTCCCGTTCTCAGTGCTGACTTTTTTTTAATGTCAGAACTCTGTTACAGGAATGAACCACCATGAAGAGTTTTCATGAATGTAGGCACAGAGACTCTGACAGATCTTCTGATCAAAAGAAGTAATATGTAGATATTTCCTACCCAACTCCTAAAATTTAGGAAAGAAATTTGCATGCACCCATCCACACCTCCATGATGCATTTTAGTCATGAATCTACTTCACTGGTGGCTTTGTTGTATTGAATTGTTGAATTGTTGGAGTCAATTGTTTGAATTGTTGTTTCGGGGAAATGGCACAAATAATTTCTGACTGAGATTGATTAAGCTGGTGTGTACTGATGGATATTGCCCTATCCAAAGAGTCCCTGCCAAACCTTTCTTACAGTGGAATCTGTGAGATGGCAGACACACATACACACACACAGAGCTGCTGTTGAGTGGGATGCCTCAGTTGGAAATTGCCAAAATTGCAGATTTAACACAATAAGGTGTAAAACCACAGGCCATGACTTTATGTCTCACTCTCCTCACAGCTTCTTTTTTTGTTCTAATTCAATTTCTTCCATGGCTTGCAGTAAAATATTGTAGTTTCTTTCAGGTATGATCATTTCTAAGTTGGCAATCACTGCTGTGATCACATGAGACAAAATAAATTATTATAACAATAGCCATAATGATTTAGAATAAGGCAGAGGTTTTCCACACTTACATGATTGCTTAAACGCTTTTATGATGCTGTACAGTAATTTCATTCCTTTTTATTTCGATTCTGTTGTGGCAAAATTAAAGTGTATGCATTTTCAGAGTGCTATTAAACACAAAGGAATAGGAGATTCATTTTGAGTTTATATTCCAACAACTGCCATATTTAGGTCTGACAAGAGTTCTGACTAACTTTATGGTTGTTCACTACCTATATTTTAATAGCTCCTCAGGGGTTCTGCTAGGGAGATAGAGAAACCAATGTATGTTCCATATTATAGATCTTTAAAGGAGTATATATTGTTCATAGAGTCATATGAAGTTAGAAAAAGTCATAGTGAATTTCTTAGAAAAATATATTCCACAGTAAACAACACCTTTAAATTTTACAGATCTCAACTATATTATTATTATTTTAATGAAAAATATTATTTAATTGCAAAGTTTTGAAAATGTGTGTTGCAATTTAGTGTTCTAAACCAAAGAAAATCAGTGGAGACGATGCCTTTTGATGATAAACACTGACTGTTGAGCTCTGACAGCTTCTCAGAATTTTCTGCCAAGAGAGTAAAGCTGCTGGCTCAACTACAGCTTTTCTTTTGAGCCTTTGGACAGATAAACACATAATCTTGGACCCATGAAAGATCTGAGTAGCTAAAACTAAAATATTGACTTTCAAACCTACCACTTGTCATCTTGCTCTGGATTAATTTAATTCCTCCAGGCAGGAGAGACTCCCAAAGGTACATCTGACTCACTTGGTTGCAAAGTCATTGGCTCTCCCCGGCCCTGTGAGCAAAGAATTATTTTGGTACAGAGAGTGGAACAGTTTGGAAGTGAGAAAGGGGAATCTCATTCGAAATACCTGCTGCCTTGGTGTACAGGCAGGCTTGGTCAGGCCTTCTTTCCTGGATTTCTAGAAGATATGAAGCCAAGTGAGTTTGCTGGCCTGAAAGAAGAACATTTCCGTGACGCCTGACTGGATGGGTGCGCCGTCCTCCCCTCCAAATTACAGGCCCATGCAACGTATTTCTTCTCAGGTACTTTGGCTTTACTTCCTGGTTGCTCTCAGCCGCAGACTTTCCAAGGTTAAGTTATGCAAAGATGAGCTTATATCTTGGCATTGTCTTCTGTCTCTCTTTGTACCCATTTTCAAAATGAGAAGACAATTTCTTCGTTTCATGGGGCATGTGGAATGCCAAATAAACATGGGGCTGGGAGGAGATGCTCCTCCCAGTCTCAGTGGACTCAGAATATCCAACCTCCTCCTCACAAAACAAAGCCCCATCAAAGCTCTGAGTTCTCCACTTCTCAGCTCACTATTTCTAATTCACGGCAATGGCTTCTGACACCCTGGCAGCTCTGGAAAACTCGTCATTATGTCACATTGATTCATTTTTGTTTTAGGAAGCTCTGCTGAAATTCATACCCTTTCTCAAAAAAATATTAATCTTAAACCACAATTTTTTAAAAAATATTTGCTTTCATGGGAAATTTAAAGCACTACCTTTATCCTGAAATAAAAACTTGTTGAAAATATCCTCAATTCCCATGAAATAAAGTTGAATTTCATCCAGTTTTGGTCTAAACAGTAAAGCCTTTTCCAGCATCAGAGTCTAATTTTAAGGAGCTTTTAAAGTACTAAAGCCTTGTTGTGATAAATATCAGCCTGTAGAGGGAATTTCAGTGGCAAAATTTTAATTTGTCTTATAGAAATGCTCACAAGGTCATAGTAATTCTACTATAAATAGAAACATGAACAGTCTACCTCAGTTTTTATTTAACCTCAAGGTCCTTAAGGGTTCTTGTGTCAAACAGCCTCATAGCACTAACACTTGATTTTGAGAAATTGCTTCAAAATCAAAACACAATGAAATAACCCCAAACATCCATGAACTGATTTAAAGCCCAGCATATCCCCACATTCTGCAGTTATCTCCTTCTGAATTACAGTGTCTCATTTAAATTTTAATGAAAAGGAACACTGAAGGTGAATTAATTAAAAGGAAAAGATTTCAGTTTACAGCTTTGATCATTGACTTTGGCTTGGTCATGTAAAATAATTCCCTTTTTTTTCCCTGCTTCGACATTTGATCCCATTAGAGTTGCTCTGATTATCTATTCATTTAAGATAAAGTATATAATAGTACTTGGGCATGTAGATTGTCACCTATGCAGGCAGGATGAGTAAAATGAGTAAAAAAACTCTGCTTAGACTGACAAGATGAAAGGTTCCCCAGACTCTCAGCCTTATGTTTCCCACTCTCAGCCTTGTGCTGCTGTGCCTGTCCAGAGGTGCTGCCTCAGTATTCATCTTCCACACAAAGCTTCTCAAGATTCCCAGGCTGAGGCATCAATCTTTCGTTTTTAAGTCATTCCCCCTTGGCCTATCATTCCATGCCCTTGTGAACTGTTCCTCTCCAGATCTCCTGTAGCCCCTTCAGGTACTGAGAAGCTGCTGTAAGGTTTCCCCAGCGCCCTCTCATCTCCAGGCTGAGCAACTCCCTCAGCCTCTTCACAGGACAGGCGCTCCAGTCCTCTGAGCATCTTCGTGGCTCTCCTTTGGACTTGCTCCAACAGGTCCATGTCCTTCCTATGCTGGGAGCCCCAGAGCTTCTAAGGATCTGGGTGAACAAGACTATTCTTAGCAGGAGGGTGCTTTGTCAGTGACTTACGTGTTGCAAATTGTTTGGCTGTGCGTGTTGGCAGCGTAAACATAGCACTGAGCTGATATTTTTGGGACAATCTATATTCACAAGAACATATTGCTAAGAACCTCGGCAAGATATTCCTCCTTCCCCACTTGGAGGATGGACAGACTTGGAAACGTAAAAGACCACGGGAAAAAATTGTGGTTGTTCTAGTCTATAGCTAATATTTAAAATAATGTCCTGGAGAACGAGCAGAAAAGGATTTGTGTTGTGTGTGCAGAGCTGTGTGTTTGTGTTGTCTTGAGATGCAACCAAATGTGTTCTCTCACCATCCTCAAAAGCTGTTTAAACAGGTAGGGCAGTGCTCTTTGTCTCTTCCATGCCACATCCCTGATAACGCCCTCTGGGCATATCTTCTTCTCATGGGCCACCAAGCCTCACTGCGTGACTCACGAAATTACATCATGCTGCTGAGAGGTGCTCTGCCCAGGGGGAGGAACCAAGAATTCCTACCTGGATAAAATCTGAGACCAGGAACACCACAAGCAGCACTACCCCCCTGGATTCCCAGAGGAGAAGAGCTCCATAATCACCACTGGACATCCAGAAAAGGGTCAGACATTTCTACAGGGTCACCACTTCGGCAGAATCACATCCATCCCTCCAATCAGGACTGCAGCCACCATTTGATCTGACTGCTGCCACCACCCTGACCCAACAGGGTGTCAGGTCGTGTCCTGACTGTCAGTTTAAGCCAGTGTTTCTGCATTGTTGCCTTTATCTTAATTTTTCTTTTACTTTGTAATTCTGACTTGGGGATCTCCCGCTGGTTCGCTTTAAAACCAGTACATATTTATACACACTTTTTGCAGTATTGGGATGTAATGCAGATTTCATGCCTTTGACATTCTGTCTGTCATAACTGCCCTACACAGACTTCAGTGCCAGCTGTCATTGTTCCTTGGTGGCATAAACGCAGGTATTCCAGCATATTTAACTTCTGATATTTATCCCATTATTTTCTTAATTCTTATTTATTTACATTGGATCAGAATGTGTACATAAATAGTTATCCATTTAATTATGGCAGCTTTGTAAGGCACCACATATTAAACAGTTGTTCACTCAAAAGGCAAGGGAGTGAATCTGGGTTTGCATTGTCTGTAGAGCCTTCTGGCCCCGAGTATTAAATTCCAGTATAATGAGGACCTTGTGCTGGTTGTATACCAGACAGGGATTCAGCTCATCCTGCCAGAGATCTGGCAGCGATGTAAGACTGAGCAGCAGCTGCCAAAAATTACTTGATATTGTGTAAGCCCTTGTGCTGTACAGTTTGAGAGCTGACAGGATTCATGTGCAAGCGCAGAATCTGCAAAGGAAATGTATACGGTGGAGCCACATTTCTAATAACCATCTGCTGTGTATCCCCTCCTCTCCCTTTGTGCCTCCACGGCGCAAAACTTGGTGAGTCCATTTCAGCACTTTGGCATTAATGATATGGTGAAAAGCATTTTTTGTTGGCTATAATATTTTTGTCTGTGGAGAGGAAGAAATGTTATTTGAGCCCCCAAGAAAGAAGAAGCTGAGGTTAGGCCCTGCAAATGTTGGCAATTCCCACTGGACCTCCTCATTCTGTTTTTTTCTTTTTTAACTGTCAAATGGATCTGAAAGTGTTGAGAGTGAAAGTCATTTTGGGGAAGCTGAGTGAGTGCAAGGAGTGGTTAAGAAGAGATTTCACTTTAATTTCTGAGTAATGGCAATGAAGGGACTTTTCAAAATTACACCAAAGATAATCTCAAAATTCTTTAACTGAAGAAAAGGTTCCATTTATTTTAAAGCCTTTTCCTATGTAATTCCTGTTATCTTTGAATAGAAGTGGATCTAATTAGCTGCTCTTAGAGAAGTACTTGACAAAATGATTGCTTATGTACCCGGTTCACTTATTCAACCTTTCTCCAGGAAACATGGCACAGGTCATTTTAATAAAGTTCTACAATATTATGAGTTTAACCTCTTTGCAGTGTATGCTATGAGTTTCAGGAATTTTGTGAACATGAAAGCACAAGCTTGATTAATTCTGTATTTACTCTTCAAGATGGCTAGCCTGATTAGAAGACAGCCTAAGAAACCAAGATGGTATTTTTAAATGAAATTTAAATAATTTTTGTGCCCTGACAATTCTTTTCCCCTTGAAGCATCTCAAGAGGATAAAATGGAGGGTGACAGCACTGAGAGAAATTAAACAGATGAAGAAAATTTGTAGACAAATTGCAGACATGCTAATCTTGTTAATTTACAGTAAAACCTAACACTTATCCAGACCTCTGCCATGACAAAAAGCAGCAAAAGGGAGGCATTTCTAATTTCTCAAGTGCACTTCAGATTAAATTATGTTCTGCTACATTCACTGAGGAATCCTATTAATGCCTATTTGCAGTTGCAATCCTTGGGTCAAATTTGGCTCTGTTTTTATCTGGCTTTTCTGAGATTAGATCATTGTGTTAGTTTATTTGCTTGTGCTTCTTCCCATCCTCTGTCAATTGCTCTCTTTCTCACAAATGTTGCCAGCACCATAATCACCATCATTATACAAATTATGCAGAAGGACCCTGTGCTTGCATATTCTTACCATCTTCTGCTGCATTAGAGGGAAACAATGTCAAAACAAATTTCACTCGTTGCCTTCTGACAAGTACACACAATCCAAACTAGTCCTCATAAGCCACGCTGGCAGCAAGGGTTCGTAGGTAATTGGTATAGATATATATCACCTAA
Organism: Donacobius atricapilla; assembly: GCA_013397315.1. Classification (NCBI taxonomy): domain Eukaryota; kingdom Metazoa; phylum Chordata; class Aves; order Passeriformes; family Mimidae; genus Donacobius; species Donacobius atricapilla. Next base: position 447,968 of record WBMY01017833.1, read on the forward strand.
TTTTAGCTATCCAGAATGAAATATCTTGTTCCAGCTACTCATCTGGATTCACTGGAAAGCCGACAGACAGTCTAGCACCTCCTGGGTGTGATTCTCCTCCGTGATTTCAGACATCTGTCTTGGGCTGAGATCTACCATCCGCACCATTCCAGAGTTTCGCCACTTCAAAGGCATCTGGTCACGGATGAACCTCGCTGCGGGGTTCCGGGCTGGTGAGAGCTGTGCAAAGTGTCCGTGCCTGATATCCTTCCTGCCTGGAGTCACAGTGCTGCACGGTTTGGCGTCGTTTAAAGGCGCCCTTGTCGTCGCACGGCTATGAACAAACAAATCAGCCTTCCTCAAAGGTCACAGAAAACTGTTTGGGCTCTGACAGGCTGCTCACACTAACAGGGGTTCAGTCCTGATAGGATCCAAGCACAGGACTCCAGGGAACATCCAGCAGGACTCTGTCATGTTCCACCCTGCTTTAAAATCATCAGCGTGCAAACCACGCAGCAAAGGTTTGTACAAAGACAACTTGCACATCCTGACTGAGGGCCTCCATGTGTTCCATGGGATTCTGTTTCCTAAAGGCAAACATTAAAAAAATATCATTTCAAGCCTTCAGCAAAAGCAGAAAAATTATATACTCTCCGAGTTTCGCCAATACAAAACAAGAGTCAAAGCAAGAAAAAAATATTTCCCATTTGTTTTAGGAGGTAGCACACAGCTGCAGTTAAGTCTTAGGCATTGGTAATTCTCAGACATTTACCATCATATACAGTCCAAGGGAAAAAAAAATGTCGTTTTCTTTTAATGAGCACTCAGAATTTTTGCTAGCTGCCAACAGTATTAGTTTAACAGGCTGTTGGAGCAGAGAGTGAGAATGGACTGCACTTGTGTAGGAAGTCATTAATTGTTCAGACCATATCTTGTTGTGGATTTCTTTATGTAACATGAAAGTAATTTTGAGTAGTGACTTAGAATAATTACCACTGTGAAAAACTATTTTGCACAATTTACTTCTGAAGCACAGACAGTATTGGAGAGGAATGACAAATGAATAAACATGTAGTTGAAGTACTATGAATTGGTGAAGTGGATTAGCATTAAATAAATTTGAAATCAAGACTAACAAATATAAACCTCCTTAGAGCCAGAATAGAAATGTAATGTAGCTATTCTCAAGTAAGGCTGAGGATTAAATGATTAAATATTTGACAGAAGCTAATGAGCCATCATCATAAGCAATTGGGTGTTAAAATGAAAAAAGGGAATTGCCATGAAACACAATTTTTCTGATTAATTTTTAGATTTTTCTGAGTGCATTTTTTCCCACATGCATATGAATCCTGAACAACTACTTTCTTGCCAATTTGGAGCTGCAACTAATGGCTTGTGACCATATAATGAGTTGTAACATTTAACTTGGACTCTGTGATCCCAAATGTACTTAAAAGTTTTGATATTTTCGTTCTACGTGTGGCAGCGCGAAGAAAACCTCCTCCTAGCCACACAGAGCTACCAAAAATATTCATTATCTCGAGATACAAAATTCATACCACCACTCTTCCTCTTTTCCTGCTCTGTGGGAAGGAAAACAGAGATGGCACTCACAGACTTCTCATAAGCCCTGCACACTTAGTTCTCAGCAGGGGAATGAGCACCTGAAAGCGTCCCTGCAAAGGCAGAGCAGGTTGGAAGGGAGACCCGGGTGACCTGCCTGCTTCTGATTATGTCTTTTGTGCCAGGCTGGCTGAGGTCACTGAGGAAAAGCTGTTTCCAAGGCCATCATCATTGATTTCTCTCTGCTGCTGCTGAGGTCAGTGAGTTAGCATCGCCGTGATTCTTACCCATAAATATTGATGTGAAAAAAACTCTTATTGACTCCAGCACGAGTGAGTGCAGGGCAATACTCTTGGAAATCCCAGCCGCTGCACTGCAGTTTGCTGCTCCAGAAAAAAAAACAGGCAATGACTATGCATGATGTATAATGAAGGCTGAAATACTGCTACTTCAAAGAGTGCTTAATTAGTTCAGATAGGTCATAGGCCCTCAGAAAGCACCAAGTGTTTCTAAGGTTTTATTCCCTACTGATGCCATTTTTTCCCCAACTGACAGATGGAAAATGTGCTTGCAGTGACCTTGTCTGAATATTTTTTTTTTTTTTTATCATCTGGAGAGAAGTCAGAAACAAATTCCTTCAGTAATTTGAACAACGTACATCCTTCTACTTGGCAATCTATGTTGTCATCACCTGATTTTGAAATAAGTTCCTATTAATAAGCTATTCCATCTATAAATAATAACCATCAGGAAATCAGTTTTGAGATTGCTACAGTGCAAAAGATTAAACATTCTATGACATGTTTTTATTTTTCCTGTGGTTATAAACTTTTTTCAGCAGTGTCCTGAACTGAGTACACAACTAGGAAGAATCATTATTGTTATTTTTATGTGGAAGGGAAGACGATTTATTTTTCTGGTTTGTTCTCAGTTCAAGACAAGTTTTCTTGACTCAGTTAGTTCTTAACTACCACTGTTTTCTTGTACCATGAGCAGTTGAACAGAACATACCTACTCATACCTGTCAAACCAGCAAAACTGAGAGCTACATTCTTTATTAAAAGAAGGCAACAATCAATAACAAATTAAAGAACACAGCTATAAATTATTCATGACAGTAAATCCCAATAAGTGAAGTATGCCACAAGCTGCAGAACATTAAAAATTTGCACTGCTCGCCATATCCAGATCAATATTAAAAAGATTGTTAAATTGAGATCAGGGAAAACAGCAAACATGGAGAAAAAATCAAAAGTCAACCACAACCTAAAATCCATAAATCAGTCAGTCATAAATAATTAAGGTGAACAACCTTTCATTTTGTAGAATATACAATACATTGAGAGAGCAGCATTTGTTTGGATAAAAATTCAGAACTTACACTATGGTTTGAATTTTATTTATTAGCAGCATTAGTTGTTCAGTACATTGCAATCAGAAGAAAGTTCCGAACCACACTTTTAGCTGGTATAGACCTATTTAGCTCCATTAAAGCTGTGGGTGATGTTACTCTCCCTAAATCTAGCCAGTACATTTGTTCAGGAATGAAGCAGTAAGCAAACAGTTGACCAACACTTTGGCCTTCCCCACACTCTCCTGAAGTTGATGGAAATTCTCCTACCTGCTTTGAGCCAGGCTTCCTGTTGTGATTTTATTCTCAGATCTAGAAATTTAGAGAACAAAGCCCTACAACTAAACACAGGAAAAAAAGAACTGTCATGAACTTTCCTCAGCCTACCCTAAAAACAATAGGCTGGGTGAATGGCTGCTGGACTTTTCTCACTAGGTGGGACTTTATGGGGTTCCACACCCTGCAAGAATGGCACCCAATTGCTCCTGAACGTTGACTTCACGCCTTCAAGCGTGGATATGCTGAATATACGGCGACAGAACAGATCCTGATTGCTCCAGAAAGGCAAGGGAAATGTAATTATGGTTGCAGCAGCGCAGACCTCTCGTGTCACAGCCCCTCACGTGGCTCCTGGTGAGGTGCTGAGCCCCAGCACGGGCAGTGGTGGTGAGCTCTGCCCCACAGATGCACCAAAGAACTCCAAGGGGCTGCTGCACATCTCCGGGTGATCCCAAACAGGCAAACAGCCAGCTCACTGCACACTGTCTCCCTAGGAGAAATCTGCTGTCTTGCCAGCACAAAAAATGTGTTAAGCATCATTAGCAAGATTCTTAATTACCTATTTTGAATTAAATAGTGACACGTGCTGTTTACTGCTGCAGAAGAAGAAAAAAAGTGATAATTTCTGTGCAGACGAAGAACTGTGCCTATGAAATTACTCCAGCACTGGAGCCAAGGTAAAAGTAGATGTAAATATATGGTAAATTGAATCTGAATTCTGTAATTGATAATATTGTCTAACTTGGTGAGTAATGAAAATTCACACTGAATGTTCTGCAACGGCTATTTGAACTGAGGGAAAGAGACACCCAATTCCTCCTGAAATGAATGGGAATGCTGTTTGCAGCGCCTAGAGGCAGATTTTGAGAACTTTATCCTTGATCTTTTTTGATGCAATGGGTTCTGTTCTAGTCAAGGGCAATAATGAAAAGCTGTGTTTCCCTTGCCTTCTGACAACGATGCCCAAACTGCTTCTGTCAATGCACAGTGACCAAATGCACATGGTTTTTTTTTTCAATACACGCACTTTCTTCTTCCTCTTAACACTTTTCTCCAACCTGGTCTATTTTCTGCTTAAATAAACAATTTAATAACGGATTGCATTATATATAAAAAGCCACTCATGCATGTAGCATACCAGTGCTGTTCCTTAGCATGGTGCAGACCTCAGATATTCCATTAACAATCACCTCCATATTGCTGAATATAGAAAACTATTTCTTCATTTCAGCTTCAGGACAGAATAAGTAATTTTTCAGCAGTCTATTGTAAAGATACTCTAGTTTCTAAAGAAAACATTTTGCTCTGTTAAAACTACAAATATGATGAATGTGAAACTATTTGCATTTTTTATGATTTTTTTTATTTAGGGTTTCTGCTTAGATGGGGCATTTCCTGTTTGCTCTATTTCACCTGCTCTGTATATGCAAATTCAAGAGACCATAAAAATTAAAATCAGACTATGATCATGCTTATGCTTTACAGTAGACTTTCTAAATGGACAATTTCCAGCTTTGTCCTCATGAACACAAAATGCGTTGACTTAAAAAAAGATGATATCATCATCATATAAACATGTTTTTGCACCAGCACCCAACACGATCAGTTTAACACCCACTGTCATCCTCAGAGACTTGTCTACTCATGCCAGGTAGAAGTGAGACAGACCTCTCAAATTCTTCTACTTTCTGTTCTAATCCTCACAGTGAGCCCATTTCTGCTGGAATGGAATTAAAGTTCTCACAGTGATGGCAATAAAGGTCCCAGCTTGGGAGCAAATATCATCCCACCCATAAAGAACTACTGGAGTACTTCGGAGGAAATGTGGCCTTTGCTAAAAAGCTATGATCTAACAGCAATTTCTCCACTAACAGTAAGAAGGAAAGCTCTCTTAGATGTTTTGGGTTTTTGGAGAAGGCACATTCCAAACTACAGTCTGATTGTAGGCCCTTATATCTATTATTATTATCATCATCATCATCATCCAGTTATTAATCTGTTCTTATTTCAACCCATGAGTTTTATTTTGTTTTCCAGTTCTCCTCCCCATCCAGCCAGGGTGGGGATGGGGGTGGGTGCATGAGAGAGCAGCTGGGTTTTAGTTGCACACTGGGGTTAAACCACACTACAGACAAACCTTGGGTGTTACTTCCATTGTATGTGTTTAGTTGAGTGGGGTTTCAATGCACTCAAGAAGTGCTCAGAACTAGAATCGAGTCCATTCTCATCAAGGATCTGCAGAAAACAGGCTGCAGGCTCAAGCTGCATAAAAAGATTAACAAGTTAAAGTCTTCAGAAAATACAGTGTTCAAGGAAGTTTAAAAAATATTGAAGTTTAAATATGAAATATTAGGGCAGGTTATATTGTGCTGCGCACAGGAAAATTTCCTCCAGAAATGGGAAAATATTGAACAGGTTGGGGGCGTTTATATAAGGCATCATCATCACAATCATCTCCAGATCTGCAGAGGGTTTTTTGCCAGCAACATCTCCCTCTGTTCTTTCAGTTGGCAGGGCCATAACTTTCAAATCATTGCATAATCTTAAACAGATGACTTCAGAGAAGGCCTTGCTGACAGTGATGGTGACAGAGCTCACCATGGGGTCAGGATTCATCAGGAAATGTAAACGTAACTCTTGAAGATGGATGGATAATGGCAAGAAGCAGTAACAGAAGCACAAAGAAAGAAAAAAATGTCCCAGATTGCCAGATGAATCTGAAGGACATTCCATTTGTGAGGGAGACAGGAGGAGCTCTGTGTTCTCCCAACCAAACAACATGTTTCACCAGCAGGTGCTGGATTGTCAAACGCATGAGCCACTTCAGCTGGCAGAGTACCCTGATGAAATCAACTTATTTACAGCCCTGGCTCTCTAACGAGCTGTTTTCCCAATTCCGCAGCAAGGATGATCCGTGTGCCATAGGAATTTTGGCAAAAGCACACCGAGAGAGTGAGACGGCAGCATTGCTGTGCCAATGAGATGCCATTGTCCTTAAGAAGAGGCCCTAAGAAGGATAGGTTATGAGAAGGTGATTAATTAACCACCCTCTCTCTTACTTTGGACTCTGTCAGACTTCTCAGCATTCCCATTCAGCAACGGGACTGGGATGCTTCAGGTTTTGACGTTTATATTTTTTTCTCCCTCATATGGGAAGTGGTGAATGGGTGGTGGGGGCCGCACGAGGTTTCACTGCCCAGCACGCTGAGCCAGCCCAGGGGAGTCAAAGGCAAGGGCAGCTGGGGCTGGTGGCTGCAGCTGTAGGAACAGTCAGGTCTGAGCCTCTGTAATAACTTCTTTAGGGGTAGGGGCCACCTGCCTGTGGCAGCCTCTCCCTGCTGTGCTGTGATTTGTTGTGACAGCAGCCAGGGTTTGTGTTACCTCACCCTGCTGCCGGAACGATGATTATGTGCTTTGCCTTGGCATTATTGATGCAGCGCCCTCTCTCCCTCCACGAGGGTCATTGTTCACCGGGCTTCTGTGTTTCTGTAGGAACTTTGCCAGCACCTGCACCGTGTGCCTCTGCATCAGGAAAAAAGCCAACCACCAAACCACCACGGGATAACAGAAAGATCAGAGGAACACTGGGCCTCCTTTTCCTGGCTGAAATACAATGTCTACTCATAGAAACAGTAATAAAATACCCTCCAAACAAACAGGAAAGTAAACAAAATAACAACAAAAGCCCTGTACTGTTCCAGAATTACCCCAGGAGGAGACAAAACCAGTGTTAGAGCCACCCTTGGCCTTGCTTCTGCTTTGCTGCTGCAGGGTATTTAATATTAAAGTCCTGGCAAATGAAATTCTGTCCCCTCCGGTCCAGGGAGGAGAAGGCAGTGGCAGCCCGGGGAGAAAGGCACAGAGCAGAGGCATGGAGAGACAGGAGCAGCTCCACTGCTGGACCTCTCACAGCCCATCTGTGGTGGGGGATAAATCCTTCCCATCTTTATCACTCCTGAGGCAATCACAGCCTCCCTGCCAGTGACCAACCACATGGTGACCGTAGCTGGAGATGTAAAACCTGGGTGGAAGGAGGGGCTGGGTTGGTTTTTCTGCTCTGTTTGGTTTGTCAATGTAGACATTTATTGTTTTACTAAATTTGACCTTACCAGGAAACACATCTCATTCCTCTTAGACCTTGGGTGCAAAGAGAATTCATTATGCCTCTTCTACTATTTCACTCTCTCTGGGGATTCACTGACAAGTTCAAACACCAAGCAGGAAGGGTCCTCGTGTCCTAATGATGTGACAGGAACAATAAAAAAACGAGCAAATAAATGTGAAAAATGCCAGGTTTTGGTAAAATGAAGGGACACAGAGCAGGGAATTTTAACAGCAAATACCTTCTAAGACTGTTTTGTTTTGTTTGTTTTTATCCCTGTCAGTTAAATCACCTGATAGGATTTCCTAAAAAAGTCTAATTTAAGATGTTCTGATTTATTTATAAATATATCCTGGCACAACGATTTACGAGTTCATTTTTAAAAATAAATTTATCTCCAAAGGTTACATAAGGGAGGGAAGCAATGAACATTTGTGGCATCATGGTGCCACAAAAAAACGCTCTTTGGGGGATTTGCTGCTCCTCCTTAGCAAAGATGCCAAAGCCCACTTGATTCCTTACCTTTGGCAGATGACCAGAATCACCCAATAGCCTCGATTCTGAAATACAGCTCATTTATTAAGTCATATATATATTTTGTCTAATAATATAAATATAGTCATCATATATTTATATAACTATATATAAATATATAACTATATATACAAAAAATGAAATTCGGAACAGGCTTTTGAAAACTGAAACTTTGACCCATCTAGTCGCAGAGTTTAGCATGGAACAATGACCAAAATTTGGGTTTGCAGGAAATAAATCCCCAGACTTATTTTCCTATTTAGGCACAATCAAACAACCTTTTGCCTGCATAGTTAGAATGATTGAAGACATTACCAGCCAGGTATTTGTTATTACCTCAGCGCTGGAAAAAACCAAACCCCAACCAACAATCCCTCTGTTTATTTGAGAGGGTCCTGTTATCTCTGCCTGCCCTGGAGGTGACTTTGCTCTGATTTAGGTGACGTAGAAGAGAAAGCAGCGAGCACCACAGACTCAGCCCTGTGGGGTATCCCAAGGGTGGAACCGTAACTGCTGGCCAAAGGAGGCGCAGCTGGAGCTGACTCCCGGTGCTTTCATAGCTGCGTCCAAAGGAGGATGTCTGCCTTCAATCACATAAATGTGTTACCCAAAGGGACCCAAATATGCTCTCATGTTTATGCATAACCTGTTTGGAGTTGCCTGATTTTGTCTGCCAGTAGTTTTTTTTGGTTTCCTCCTTGTAAATATGAAGCACGTCTATCTAGAAGTGACTGTGTTTAATTTTATTTTTCTTCATTTTAAAGGGTTATACTTACAATATATTATTCAAGAACATTTATAAATGTTTCTGCTACCTTTGAATATTATGCAATTCCCCAACAATAAAAATGTAATGGAACTATGAATTACAATTAATTGTGCTTAGACTGTTCTTTTATTGATCAGAAATACTTTTTAAAAACATTTCTGCAGTGGCTGATATCTTATTTAGAGATGTGAATTCTGCTTTGCTGGTACATTCCATATTTTGCTTCATGTTCAATGATTTACTATTGGGTTTTTTTTCATTTTAAGAGTATAACTGAAGCTTGTTCAATGTGGTTTTTTTTTTTTACATTTCACTAATTCTACTGGTATTAAATTAAATATAAACACCACTGTGTATCTGCATGTCTTTTGAGAGAAAATATGATGGGAGAACTCTGGAAACCCAGCAAATTTTTCACTAGTTTGTTTAAACATATAATTAGTTTTCATTCTCTGTTTTTGTCATAATTCCTGTCAGTCCACCCAGGCACTGGTTAAAGTCCAACTTTAAATTTGTGCCAATTCTTGTTGCCTTCACTGAGACTTAGTAAGAACTCAGGCAGAGAACAGAATGGGACTCTATGGGATGTGGGAGGTTTAGGAGCTACATAAAAAGAGCTTGTGGTGGCACCTGTCCTCAATATCCCACCAGAAGCTCACCATAAATCAACTCCCTACAGAAACTGATTTTAGACAGAGAGGAAATGGCACTGCGCTGAGTGCAGTGGGTGTTTTAAAGCAGTCTCTTAGGGTGGAAGTTTGTCTGTTGGCAATGCTGGAGTTGTGGGTATTACAGATGAAATATTCTCAGAGTGAAGGCTTTGGCACTGGTGTGAGTATCCTTGATATCGGGTAGCGGAGCAAGAAAGGGAGGGAAGCATCCCACTATCATCTTGTTAACATTCCCGACAAGTGCACTTAGGACACTGGAAAAGCACCGTACTGCTAATGCTGCCGTGTGAGCAGTAAGACATGCCAAATTCTGAAAAACACCTCCCTCAGGGGAGCGACTGAAAGCTGTTTACAATAGATCAGAAACTCCTGTCTGAGATTTATCAGCGACTGTCACAGGTGAGAAGTGTTTACTAACAAAGCCAGAACAAGTGACAGAGAAGGTGATGACTCCTTCAGGATGCTCAGCCTTTGGAATAATTTATCTTTTAGCAGCAGCAAGTCCCAGACTGGAGCTTCCAGCAGGCAGCTGGGGCACAGCAGAAGCATTCCTTCCCTGGGCAGATCTGACCTGGCATTGCAGCTGCCCTGAGGCAGCAAGGGAAATGGAAAATGAGCCAAAGTGGATCTGATTCTGACTTCCACGAGAGAGCCAGAGATTCATTTCCTTGTATTTGATTTGACTCGATTAAATTAGAAGAAGTTCTTTACTTGCCCAGAGAAGCTGTGGATACACTTGGAAGAGTCCAAGGCCAGGCTGGATGGGGCTTGCAGCAACCTGGTCCAGTGAAGGTGTTCCTGCCTGTGGTAGGGGGAGTGGAACAAGGTGATCTTTAAGGTCTTTTCCAAGCCAATCCATTTTGGAATGGAACTCTGGGAAACAACTTTCTTTAATTGCGTGAGGAAAACAGAAGCTTTGCCTACGAAGGCTCTGTATCAGCTGTACCATACAACCAACAGAAATATCATTTTTCTTTCTATTCTGCTCTCACAGTTCATAAATCTTACTCTAAGAATTGAATGGAAACTGCAGTTTGTAACTAATGAAAGAGAACTGAGAAGTCCCTAAAAGTAGCTAGGAATTTTTTGATAGATATCTCATTATGTTATATTTTGACTGCTCAACCACCTGTTATTTTTTTTTAAATAAACCCTTCATTCCAGGTTTGCCGCAGCACATCACAATTTTTTTGAGATTCCAGAGAGTATTTCCTTCTACTTTTGGAAGCATCTTTCAGGCCCTGACAAGTATTTTCCAGGAAAGTTGACAGCAAGTGCACTTGTCTTCTTAAATTAAACACCCACCGCCATTTGCAAGCAGATTTCTTTAGAGGCAATCAGAAGCATGCAGACCTCAGCCCCTCCTTTCTTTAGGCCTCTAGCAGCCAGAAACATGTCACATTTTTATGGGCTGTATCACCAATTTGCATCAACCTCAGTGCAATAAACCTTGTCTCCTCACCACACCAACATACACCGCTCATGACAGAAATTAACAGCCCAGTGAGCAAGAGGGGGGATCATGGTCAGCTCTGATGGATGGTTAGCAGTTCTTGTCTGCTGATACCCTGTGTTGCCCTGATTTTTTCAGCCTTCTTGTCTCTCATAGTTTCATAGTTCTTGTTTCTCACACAGGGGTGTTATAAATAGAAGCAATGTTTGCCTTAATTCAAGGTAGTTTACATTCTTGTTTTAGAGCTATGCACAGCTGAGGGACAGTTGTCTTGACCAATGGGATGGGGAGAGGTGTCAACCTTCTCCCCCAGTCCCTGGCCTTTGTAGAAATACTATAAAATGGAGTCAGAGCTTTTAATAAACAGTTCATGCCTTCTCACCAAAGTGAGTGTGTGTGTGTGTGTGTATGTTGAACAATGACAACCCTGTGCCAGGAATGACATCATAAAGATTCACCTCGTTTCTTTCCTGTGGCCACATATTAAGTTTTCCAGCTTAAAGTCTGTTATAACGTCAATATTCATCAAAATTAGACTAAAGGAAGTCAGGATAAGAACAGTATTTGACTGCTTCAAAAGGTATTTCCAAAGAAACTGTTTCTTTCACATATATTTTTCAGTTATTGAGATCAAGATGGGTCTTTTCTTGTGGCCTAGATCACAGGGCCTGAGCAAACGCAGACAATAACCCTCCCTTTTATGACTCCCTGGTCTGACTGCAAGCTCTTTGGGAAATAGATGACCTTCACGAAACAGCTTTAGAAAGAGCCAAAGTTCTCTCTAATCTCCGTTGCTGTTTATGTGCTCTGGTCTAAGCAGTGCTGGATAAAAACCCTACCTGTGTATCCACACCTGTATCTTGACAGTGGAGTCATCAAGAAGTTTCTCAGCAGCACCTACATTTAAAGGCTTAAACCCCAATTCCATCGAAACTCCTCTAGGCATCTTGAGGTTACACCAGGCTGTTGTAACCAGCAGTTTGCAAATGCTGGTAGCCCGCAGCCATAACAAAAGGCTTGCTTGATTCCTCTGTTCAAGAGGTGGGAGAGGAAAGCAATAAATATGCAATGTGCTTTCCTCTGTGGAAAAGAATGCACAAAACCACAACAAACAGGAACAGACAACAGCATTTGGAGATAACACTACTAAAGCAGAGACAAGTTGGAGCCTGAGGGCATTAACCTGCCTTCCCTTAAACTTCTGCTGTGTACAAGCATTGCCTACAGGACCCCTGTTTTGCTGAGCTTTTTAGCATCCAATGTTCATTAGGCAGACCACATCAAACCAAATGAACTTTTATCCTTTCTTTCACCTTGTCTTTCCCTGCACCATAAATGAAACCAACTTCCATCATCCATCCCTAATAAAAGTATCACTTTCCCCTCCACGTAATTTATCTATTGCATACAGGATTTTTTTTTTTTTAAGTTTTGAAGAGCTTTACAAAAGGAAGAGGCAAGGGAATAAGAACAGGCATCTGAGAAAGCAATAATGAAACTGGGTGGCAGCTGGAAAAAATAATCACACAAATTAGGCAAGATTTATGGTTACTGAAAGAGAACGTGACTCCACTGACACCAACAATCTAAGAATTGTGTGCAGATATGCATTTTTCTCTTATATTGCCATTCACAGCAGCAGCACTGCCAAAGGAATCCCCTGACTTTCCACTAACACAGTGCAATCCTGTTTCTCTCATACTACCAAACACATTTATACCTAAATCATAGAGTTCACTGCTTTATATTTCACTTTCTGACACATAGTCATGGCTGATTCCCAGTTACTTCTTCTCCCAGCAAAAACCATATTAATATCCCTGCAAGTGAATATCTAGTAAATTTATTATAAGAGGAAATGGTTAGACACATACAAACCTCAGAGCAATTTAATCCACACATCAAAATACTTACAGTGCTGAATAAATTGAAATTGGAAGGAGTGATACAGATCTGTGTTTGGAGTAGAAGCAGAGAAAGTCACTCGAGTAGTTTTGCTATGACAAAGTGCTTAAGATTTCTTAATTCAAAGCTATAAAAAATTCCTTCCTGTGGGCACTGCAGAGCAGTACATTCTTTACGATGATAATAAACAGCTTGAAGTTCTATCAAATCAGATTTGGGTTGGGATTCTTTTGTAATTAGGTTTTTTTTTCCCCCCAATCAAATTAGAAATGCAATGCATTGGAGAGAAGATAGTGTGTTGAGGCTTCAGTGAAGCAGCAGAGAGATGCAAAAATCTTGGTTCAGAAGTGGGATGGACTATTGACACCAGCCACCCTGAAAGAATATATCATTTACTCCTTTTGGAGATGCTTAGAATTTCCAGTTTATCACAGAGTCCAAAGTATGATCTGCTAGGATTGAGTTTAACACATAAATGAGGAAAAATACATTACAAGGTTTAAAACCTAAAACTTTCATGCATGAAATAGTTTTACCTTTATGAAAAAGCCCCAAGCACAATACAGCTGAATGACTCCTCACTGCAACTTTCTGAGAGACTTTCTCTGCTCCACTAAGAGCAGCTCAAAATGTGCTTTTTTTTTTTTTTTTTTTTAGCTTTTCTTACAATGAGTCAGAAATTGTCCCTTCTGTAACCTGAGGCAGGATTTACTGCTCTTCTAGGTGGTACAGCATTGTCATCAGTCTAGATATTATGGTGCCCAAATGGCATGTCATCTAGTAGGGGAGCTGTCAGCGCTGCGAAGTTTGGATTTATTTTTACTGCAGTAAATTAGTGTTTCACATACAGGCAAATCCCAAAGCAGGGGGTCTGGCAGCACGCAGATAATTCCCTCCCAGAAATTCCAGGTGAGCACAGGAGTCTGGTATCAGCAAAGCCAGCGCCACCTCATGGCTGCGATTTGTTCAGGGGCTGAGGGGGAACGGGACTTCCCCTCTGCTCAGCTCCCACCCCACTGCTGCCCCAGGGCCCCAGGCACTGCAACAGCTCAGAGGCAGGAGTGTCACAGCTCCCAGGGATGGGCTCCTGTGCCAGGCGGCACGGTGACATCACAGGTGACATCACAGTGACATCATGGGTGATATCACAGTGACATCACAGGTGTGGGATTGATATTTCTGAGCCTGAATTTCAGCTCGCTGACCATTGCTGGCTCCTTTCCCAAGGGAAAGCTGCCAACAGTTTCTCTTTTCAAAACATCTCTCTCCGTGTCTCAGCACAGGCTCAGCAAACAGTGTTCCCTTTGCCAGAACAACTGTCCCAGGGGTTGTTTCCTATTCCTGACCCAATGGAGAGCAGTGTCAGTGCCATGGAGCAATAACAGACCTTTTTACACAGCGTGTTCTAAAAGAAACTG
>WBMY01017833.1:462086-482049 GCA_013397315.1 Donacobius atricapilla
TGACATCACAGGTGACATCACAGGTGACATCACACTGCACACCTACAAGGGCTCACTATGCAGATTTAAGGGAAATCTGATATCCGTGTCTTCAGGCTGCTATAACACTGCAGAGTAATAATAACTACAAAAATTCGATAACACAGCCCTATTTTCAAAGGGGTGCTGCCACTATCTGTAAAGATAGCTGCTCAATATCTGCCAGTTCTTAAAGCACTTTGAGGATTGGATTCTCAGTGCAGATCCACACAGCTCTTTGAAAAGTGGACAAACTGATGCTGAGCTCTCTGGATCCCTGGTGAGACACAAGTTCTTTTAAAAATTTGATGCCAGATGAAAAACTGGTTTTGCCTGTGAGAAAGCTCTATTGGCAAACAAGCAGGAAAAAAAAAAAAAAATAAAAACTGCAAAGTACATGCATAGTACAAGTACATCCTCCTGCCTGTCTTCCCAGTTCCTTCCAGAAAGCCTGAGCGATTTCTCTGTGCTCTGAGGTAACACAGCCTCATCTTAATGCAGGAATGTGAATAAAACTGTGGAAATAATGGGGGTACAACCAGATAAACATTCAGGATCTGTATCAGTTCTTTGTGGGTATTTTTAGCTTGTGAAAAGCTATTCAACCATGCTCAAAGCAGCAATTAATTTTGTATTTTCTGTTATATGTTTTTTCAGAACACATCATATTTGCATAGCATCTTGAATTCTTCTGGGGTTTGGTATAGAATTTGCTCCCTTCCCCTTTAAATACCTCATTGTTTGATTTTGATTGTTGCTTTTTTGTTTTTTAAGTCAGAAGCAGAAAAATTCTTGATGGCTACCATCAGTATTCTGTTACCCTTACACTGGTTCTTTGGCTTTTGCCTTCTTACAGAGCTGTTACACCATACAGGCAAAAGCAGATTTACTGGTGACAACAGCAAACCGTGTTCCAGTTACAGTGCAGCATTTTTCTGATGAAGAGTTCCCATTCAAGCAGCACCAAGGATTTCCTAGAGCTGCTGAACCTGTGCGGAGTTGCCAGACTGCAGCTGGGGCATTGCCTCTGCTCAGAGCACCAGGGTGAGCTGGGCAGAGCTGGGGGTGTAAAAGCTTTTGCTGAGGGCTAAATGCTGGATAATTTCTGTGACTATGTCAATGCAAAATGTTAGTGAGCTCTCATCCCCACGAAATCATAACACAGCCTCAGCATCTGAACCAGCCCAGGCACAGCTTCCAACCTCCAGCTGCTTTGTCCTCTAGTACTTTAATATTTCCACATCTGCATATGGTTTTGTGCCAAGCAATTATTAAAATTATTCCTATGAAAAAGGTGCCATATAAACCGGTTCCACTTTTGCTACCATTAAAAAAAGTATGAGCTGTAATTTCTTCCCTGAGGAGAATTTAATGCACAAGAAAAATAAAACTTCCCCGAATGTGGCTTTAAAATTTATAAGGACTGGAAAGCTTTTGTCCAAGTATCTTATATTTACAACAATGTGATCGGCTGCCCAGTGTGACTGGCACGTACCAGATCTACAGCCCTGCTTTGTTCATTGGAGGACACAAACCATCACTAAAAGTCACTTAACATTCTTTATCTGAGTCCGTTCCTGTGAAGTCACCCAGCACAAAATGCGCCCAGCCACACGGGTAGAGGGGCTTTAGTCTCCTATGGTGGTGCATTGGCAAGCTAGAAGATGAGGAAAATTGGAAACCTAAATGTTGATCCATGTCTGCTCTTGCATTTATACAATTCAGGAGAGTGTGCTGTGAGTGAGTTGTATTTCTTGGTGTATATGAATATTTAAACCAGAATAATTGCCTTTGTATGCAGAGGATTTAGTACCCGGAATTCAAATGAGAAAGCAAAAACCATTCCCATTCCATTTATTAGGTGATGAAATTGTACTGAATTATGTCAATTCCTCTTCTCTCTCTTCATTTCAAATAACATGTTCTGTTTAAAAGGGTAAAGAAGTGTCAAACAGCCAGAACTGGTACCCACTATTGAGGAAATGGAGGGCAACACCGTGAGTGGGCTCGAGATGCTGC
Source organism: Donacobius atricapilla (assembly GCA_013397315.1). NCBI lineage: Eukaryota > Metazoa > Chordata > Aves > Passeriformes > Mimidae > Donacobius > Donacobius atricapilla. The sequence goes on from WBMY01017833.1 coordinate 464,124, forward strand.
CTGTCTGGAGTAGACGTTTCAGTTATTGCCCTTCTTAACAAATATGTATAAAGGATTTTGAAAAAAACTTGCGCTGAAAAATGTCCCTTTTGGTGCAAATATAAACTTGCCAAAGAAAAGACCAATGTAGAAATAGAGACATGCAAATTTCCCAGTTACACATGGAAAAAAACAGAGTTTTTTGGGTTTTTTTTAACACACCCAAAAAGTGTGCATTCCTAGCAATTGTCTCACAAAGAAGGAATCTGAAGTGCAGAAACAATGCTACCTGATTACAAAGCACAGAGGATGAACACTTACTGGCAATCAGCTGGGAGGACAGAATTCATTCTCACTTTCTCAGTTCACATCAGTGAGAATACGTCTGCAGACAATCAAAGCCTGTATTGATGATCTTCGGGAAAAGTGATAATTTCATTGGAGCAAATAGCTGAAAGTAGCCATGTGATTTTCAGCAACCTATAAAAGAAGCATTATATTTTTGAACTATATTATTCAGCTTCTCTCCCAAACCTTTCATCAAAAATCTCATCTCAGTCTGCAAGAATCTTTTCCTCACTGGTTGCAGTTTTAAATGACCAGCAATCAAGATGATTAAGCTACATTACAAATCTAGCCTTCTGGTTATGGGTTTTTAATTACTCTCAATTACCCCTCCTCTTTTTTGATCCCTTATTACTTGTTTTTGCCAAACACGATCCCAATCCAACAGCCATTCAACTCAGCAGGAGTCATTCCATTAATGAAGTTTTGATCTGTAACAGCTTCTTTCATTTGCACTGCAGACTATCAGGATCAAATCACAGCTGAATGACGTGGTGGAGCACATTGACTCAGGAACAGTGTAAAGTCTGGCTCCCAGTTAACCCCTGTCCTAATTCCCACCACGTCTCCCTGGATAATTCCCATTTCCCCACAGCTCTGTCCGTGGTTCTGCACATTCCCAGTCCCCCTGCTGTTGTTCTCCTCTCCCACAGCAGCTCCCTCTGCTCCCCAGGCCCTTTCCCTGCCACGTTCTCCGTCAGAGCAGCCATCCTGTCCCACTGATTGCTCTGCCCTGTGGAAAGGCTGGTGGTTATATGGCTCTATAAACTCAGCTGAGAGCAAGGGAGCACTCCCTGTTTATCTCTCACTGAAGGCTCTTTGCCATGTAGCTAGCTGTCAGTTTTAACAGAATATTTAGGAGCTTAACACCTTCCAGATCTCTCTGTGCTATGAAAGCAGCGGATATTTGCAAATTTGGTTGGAGTTTGCTAAAAAAATATCCAAAGCTGCTAGGAAGTAAATGACTCACAGATGGACAATGTCATCACGAGTTGTGTTTCCTTAAAAAGCCAGACTAAATGTTCCCAGAAGAAGGTAACAGTCTTATAAAATCACAGACCAGGTATGAATGATAGTGCACTGGCAGCCAAGTCATCCATTTTCAAGAGCAGGGTCATAAAAGAAGAGTTCGTTTACTCAAGAGAAGAAATTCTGATGTGCATTTGCAGCAGAGTGGGTAAAGCTCTCAAGGTTACTGAATCTGCAGTGAGGGAAGACTTGTTTCCAGCTCCCAGCCTGCAGGTCATTGCAGTCCCAAAGAAGTGATCACAGTTAAACAGCTAATCCTGTTTATTCTAGAATTTAGCTTGAAACAGAACAGAAAATCTCAGCTACCCTTGATTTTTTTTACCTGGAAACAGAACTGAACATCGCTATGTACCCTTATGTCTTTGCAAGACTGAATGGCACTCCGAAATCTGAAACGCTCAGCTTTAGAGGGAGTCGTTTTCATTTTATTCACAAAGTTTACTTCCCCCTCCTGCTTTTGTACCAAAAGAAAGTGAGCTTTGCTCACCAAGAGAGCTCATGCAGAATGTCAGGCCGTTGTCCTCTAGCCACACATTTAACTGATGTTTACATCTGCAACTTCCACTGGAGAAATAAACACACTGAGCGCAGGGCTGCCATCAGCTAAAATACCAAGCTGCCTCTCCACAAGGCAGGCCGTGCATAGCCAAGCATCAAAATATGTTCCCAGCACTGTTGTTATTATTATGATATGACAAAGAGCCTTCACATTTTAATGATGCTATCTTCTAGAGGGATGATAATAATTTAACCTGCTTCAGTGGAGATAATAAAAATTTGCGTACTTTTACACATCTCCCTGCTGTCAATACTGGATTTTTTCCACATTTTTTTCTTTATGTGGAATGAATAACCATCCACCAAACAGAAATGGCAACTAACAAGCTGAGATAACGCCATTGAAAAATGATTATTATAGGATCCTTGACTTTTTCCTCTCTGCCCTTCAAACAGAAACTCTTAGAAGTTAACAAACTGAATTTTCTTCTTGACAGGAGCACCAAACAATGCCTGAAACACTGCCCACATCTGTGAAACTATATCTAATCAAATTCACGCCTGCATTGGTTGCCTGGGTAACAATCAGACAGTTGCTCCTACAAACAAACTGCAAACAGCAGAAGGAACTGCAAGCACCCACTTCTCTGCGCCCGAGCCTTGTTAGTTTAAGAAATAATCATATGTAATATGATCTTATTCACAAGGTAGTGGATGAATGGAGGAGGGATATTATAGGCTGATGGGCTCACTCAGGAGGATAAGGAAGACATAGGAAAGGTTGTGAGCAAACGAACACAAAAGCTCAGCTCCATTTTTATCATTCTCTCCTTTTCTTCTCCCTAAGAAGCCCAGCATGGCATTGGGATGTAACTATATGTCCCTGCATAAAGGGGCGATTCATTACCTCTTTCTCAGCACACAGCTGAAGTTATTGTCTACATTTCCCCCTGGCAGCGCAGGCCCCCAATTGACGGGCTCCGTGTCAGGCTCCTCCTCACGACACGCACAAGAGACGGCTCTCAGGGATGTATAGAGATGTGATAGGCTCCGCAGAGGGCCTCGTTTCCACAGCAACGGGGATCGTGCAGGAGCTCTGAGCCAAACTTCATCCCCACCACATTCCTTCCCCCTTCATCTGGCCACACAGGTTTCCTTCTTGGCGCTGCCCACGGGCGCTTCCGGGGGACCCCAGCGCCTTCTGCACGGGTGAATGTCCCTCACTCACTGAGATGCAGGGGCTGCACAGGCTTCAGGGCTCACAAGACAAGCTTGCTAGCCTCAAGCATTCAAAAATTATGTTTTAACGAGTAAGGTTTGCCTGTATAAAATCTTGAGGTTTGACTAGTGGGGTGTCATGTGTCGCCCTGATTTTTCAGCCTTCTCTTCTGTTTCACAGTTTCATGGTTTGGGTTTCTTCTCACGCTTTGGTCTGTAAACACCGGCCAATGTTTTCATAATTTCAAGGTAGTTTTCATTCCTGTTCTTAGAGCTATGGACAGCTGATGGACAGTTGTCTTGACCACTGGGATGGGGAGAGGTGTCAACCTTCTCCCCCAGTCCCTGGACTTTGTAGAAATACTATAAATGGACTCAGATCTTTTAAAATAAACTCATTTTCAGTTTCATGCTCTCTGAAAAGTGTGTGTGTGACGAACAGCGTCAGTCATGGGTTAACACAGCTTGTTTGTTTGTTGTTTTTTCCCTGTAAGGACCTTGGTTGAGGTTTAATTTGACTTCTAGGTTATAAAACTTAAGCCCCTTTTCATACTAAGCCTGGCTTGAAAGTTAGACAGGTATTTTGTGGTGGTGTTGGTTTAAATTAATAAAATGTAAGCTGCTTACAAAATAAGTCAGACCCAGGAATAAAAGGATCCAAACAATCATGATAAAATTCCTAGTGGCATGCTATAAATTAGGCCTATCACAGCTGTCCTGTAACACTGGTTAAAAAAAGGAAAGAAAACAGAGTTGTCAATGCGCTGCTCCTTATTGAAACCTGAATTAATTACCTGCTAAAAGTAAGTACTGCAGAGGAACACACTTGTACTGCAGATTTCCCACACTGCTGTGTACAGGCCAAAGCCCCTAAATAGTGCCTTACGTCATGGGCTTCAAGTTGGTGGGTGTACCTGCAAAACTGAGATCATCACTAAAAAACAAATATAAAGATGCCAAGCTGACTTCCTGGCCACAGAAGCAGAGCTGACAGAAACAAAAGTAGTTTGGGAAAGGCTCATCAGCAGTGTGGTTACTTACTTTGCCAGCAAACAAGCCCGTTGCAGCAGCAAGGGTCAAATGCTGGGTGCTCCTCATGGTCAGTTTTTCCAGCAGATTCACAGCTCTGGTGTTTTTGGGGAGTTTGCTTTGCCCTTGAGCAGCAGTAGCCACCCATCACATAATGCTGGATTGGTTACATGGCACAGATGAACAGAAACCAGCGCTGAAGTTGATGCTTTCTTCATCTGTACACTTGCCACGTTTGTGCGGTACAGAGATTTTGTACAGAAAGGCCTCGCCCCTGTAGTGTGGGTTCACAGGCAGGTGTGTTCTCACCCCCAAGTGTGATCAGCTGGCAGGGAGCTCCCAAATTCCCTCAGACCCCCGTGGAATTCCAGGTCAAAGAGAGCTACTGACCATTACATTTGACCAGAGGGACTTCCTAAAAGGTTGGTAAGGAAAGCTTCTTGCTCCCTCAAGCTTTGAAACAAGTCTGTGGCTGTGCTCTGGAGGAAAAGGGGAATTTCTATTTCCTGGTGCTTTAGTTTAATTTTTTTTTTAAGGTAATGTCATGCTTTAATCAAGAGAAACTGTCCAACAACTCCTCATCTTTCTCCTCCTTCTCAGACCACAATCTGCTATGTGTGTATTAATCAGATTGTAAAATGGCGTGCCCGGGACAGGACCAGGGGCAAGGATTATCTCCTCAGATACTGCCAGCACTGGCCTTGCAGCCCCTGCAGCTCCAGCTTTGAACACGTGCCCTGAAGCTGTTGGCTCTGGTGGCTGCTGCTGATGAGCGTTTCCATATCGAATCAGATACAGAGGAAAACACCAGGTAGAAAGTTGTGAACATGAGCAAAGAAATAACAAAAAAAAACCCATAAAACTGTGCCATAAAAGCAAGAACAGCCCTCAAGTCCCCGATATTAGAGCATCCGCCACATCTGACTCTGCTGACCTTACCTAGAGGGACTTGCTAGGTAAGATGAAGAAATTGTCACATGGGCTTACAGAAATCAGTAACATACAGAAGTATCAGAATTTTTAAGGACTGCTTTTTGCTGTCTGGTTTTTATTCCAGCTCTGGAAAAATAGTTGGCAATCTTCAATTTCAGAAAAATTTTCCCTACAGGCCTTTACATACATATCAACCTGAAGCAGATTATCTGTTTTTCAGCACTGAAAAATGAGATTCTTCCCAGTGGTTTAGCAATAAACACTTAGAAATTATTTTAAGCTTATTGCAAAGCAAAACACTTTAATGTTTAGTGTAGTTTGAAGAACACTTTCTTCCTGAGAAATTTATTTTTTATTTCTTCCCTGCACCCATAGTATGATTTTCCAGTTCTAGAAAGAAGCCAACAGGTCATGATGATACCAATGTGCTCTTTGGGAAAGCATCAGGAAAATGAAAGTTGCCTATTTGTTTCATGAGAGACCTGGGCTTTTTTGTTTGTACATCTTTACTTATTGCTGAGACATTTTCTGGTGTTAGCTGGGCAGAATTTCTAAACCTATCTTGAACTGAATGGTTAAACTGAATGAATGAATGAATGAATAAGACATTAACCTTGGAAGTAGAAACTGAGGCAGAGCGTGTGTATTCTGAAGCAGTATGGAAAGAAACAGATGCCAGTAGAGTCCTGGAACTCCTCACTGTGTCTGAGAAGAAAAAAGCTTCAACAAATTAGTGCTAAATGGAAGTTACCTTTAGGAAACGTCCTTATGTAGGGAAATGTGTTAAGAGATAGCATCAATAAGGAGATACATTACAAACAAAAGACAAAAGGCATGATATGTACACATTAAGTTTTGCTTTAAAAATCATACTTTTGTGGGACAGTTTACTATTTGCACTTACAGGATGAAAACCTGGAACATTTAGTACCAATATTAGATTTTTTAAAAAACAAATTAACTGATTACCTGATACAACATTTTCTACGAAGACAGCAATTTGTTGCACCCTTCACACCTGACTTTAAATGTGAAATTGGGCCATCAAAGTGTACCATGTCCATCCAAGCCACAAACCCACAGCCATCCACCTCTACCATAGTCACAGCAACTGAAAGTAGGACTTACTACACAACACCATCTCATAAAGGTGGAGGAGCATTACTTTTACTTTTCATCTCCTGCACATATGCCCAGGGAGAATTCACAGTCTGTGCTTCCCATTTCTGGAAACAACGCACTTTACTTTGTAAACACTGGTCATATGCATCACTTAGGTATCCGTGGTTACATAGATGTAAAGAGCTCTTGAATTACATCCTACTTGTTTTCCAGCTTCTGTGCCTGTGAGGGTTGCTGCAGCAGCAGCAAAAAAAACCAAAAAACAAACCGTGGGTCTGAACCAGAGTCTACCAAGGCTGACAAGGAGATGACATTAAATACAAATCTGAATATCTGAATAAATTAGGCAGCTGGTACAACCCCAGTTGGTCTTAATTTATATGCAGAGTAAGCAAGGAAAGAGGAGAGAAGGAGGCATTGGAGACTACAAAGGATTTTCCAAGCCCACATCATCTTTCCATGGTATCAAGTGGAAAAACCTGTTACTTGTTCTTCCAGCACGTTACACCTCCAGTGACACCAGTGACACGGCAGAGCCTGGATCCACTGGGAAGGTCATCCTGGGGCTGCTCAGGTCAGTGGGGCTCTGCTGGCCCCACCAGATGCAGGGGAGGCTACCAGAGGGTCCCCACGCCAAGCTGACCTTTCCCGTCCCCACGGTGAAGCATTGTGGGCTCGACATTTCTGAGCCTGAATTTCAGCTCGCTGACCATTGCCGGCTCCTTTCCCAAGGGAAAGCTGCCAACAGTTTCTCTTTCCAACACATCTCTCTCCGTTTCTCAGCACAGGCTCAGCAAACAGTGTTCCCTTTGCCAGAACAACTGTCCCAGGGGTTGTTTCCTATTCCTGACCCAATGCAGAGCAGTGTCAGTGCCATGGAGCAATAACAGACCTTTTTACACAGCCTGTTCTAAAAGAAACTGCTGGGATTGTAAATAAAGCCTTCTTTCTCTTCTGACAGCTCTACGGAGTCAATCTATTCTGTGTCCTACCATGACAGGGCAGGGCTAGAACATCCTCAGCTTCTTTGGCAGGGGGCATTCCCCAATGCATGTCCTTTGGAATTCAGGGAGATGTCTCCTTCTGCCCTTCAAGCGGGCACAAAGAGAGAAGGAGGGTGAGCCTGGCATTCCACAGACACCCTTTACTGCTCTGTGGGGTAAATAAAGGAACTTCAGCATTCACATACCAGAGTTAATTACCTAAAGAGAATAAAGAGCTGTTCAAGAAGCTGAAATTCACTGTTTCTACAGAGGTTAACACATGCAGTGGCTCATTCCAAGCTATGTTGTTCTAAAAAGGAAGGTGATCTGTGTTCTGCCACCACATTTGGAAAATTGCTGTTTAGTCTTGGATCAGAGAAGTGCTTGATGACACCTTGCTGTAAAAATAAAATGATAGATTTGGGTCTGCATTTTACAGTCCCACAACACTGATCTTTGATATCTCTTAGGCAAACTTTCTGTTTGAGGTTTGGAGACGGTTTTATTGTTTTTTCTCTCCGAGAAAAGGTTTGTTGCTCATATTCAACCTCTGAAATCTCTTGCGCACTGCCTGTCATACTATTTTTCAAAAGCAGCATTTGATCTTGTGAAATAAATAATATGAATAATGCATGAGAAAGACATTTTGAAGCCCAAGTTCCACCCTTCCTTTCTTCCTCCTACTTTTTTCATTTGGCATTAAAGCTATTATAAGCAGGCACATTTTGGTAACAAGCTAGACTGCCAATGGATAGCAGGACGATCATCAGTTGGAGGAGCAAAACCACACACTGAAAGAAACCCTTAAATATAACACTGGAACAACAAATACTGCCGAGACAGTATTGATTCAGCAAACTCTTGAAATGTGTTAAAGCTTTTAATTCCATGCCCTCTCACTCTTTTTCCTTAAGACCATATTACATTAAGTCAGAGACCTTTCTGAGACCTTATACTACAGCATTTAAAAGTGACTGCTAGCCTTAGCCACATTCTCAAAATGTGAATAAAAACCAATTTACTGTAAAAATGCATCTCCACAAATCTGTGTTCCTTCGTTAGCAATTTTTTCACTAATATATTTTATATGCCATTATTTATTACTCTTTAAAAGGATGTGGCATGTTGCGAAACCTTAAACTTACCACATTGTTTCATGAGTGACAGACAGTGGTCATAATTTTATACCAAATTCTAACATATTTACATCAGTTTTCGGAATCTTTCAACCCCACAGCATGTCTGGCTGCTCTTTAATCAAAGGGAGTGGTTTTGAGGATCCATGAAGAGTTTGTGTCTGCACTGGCTCATCAGAAATGCCATCAGAAGAGGAGCACACTTCTGTCTCAAACTCCCCACAGCAAGGACTGGGTGATGAGCTAGAAAAGGAGCCCTGCTCACTGCGCACAGCCAAGCGCAGCTGCCGCTTGGTGACAAGTGGGGCAAAGCTGATGTTCCTCAGTTCTGCTCTTTGCAGGTAACTGAGACCAGCACCAGGGCTGAACAGCTGGGGTGACACACCTCGTGGAGAGGCTTGTTCTCTCCCCTGGGTCAATCTCCAAATCCACAAATTCCCAGGGAACTCAGAAACATCTTGTGGCCTGGAACCATTTAACTCTGCCCCTTGCTTGCTTTGGAGCCTACCTTTAATCAGGATTCCTGCTCTTACAGCCCTCCTGAAGTCATGGAAGAACACCAGGGTAAATTAGCCCATCTGTTTTCATCTGGCAGGCATTCAGCAAGGCACAGTTTAGCTAAGTGTTTAAATAAATGCTTAACCTTAAACTTGCTATTAAGGACCTAAGGAAATGCTTTCCTGGATTAAGAACAAGGACTACTGAAAAATGAAGGAGATGAGATGTTCACTGTCTGCAGCGATCAGAGGCCTCACAGCAGAGAGGGAGCTGCTGTCAGGATAAGATTTGTGTGTGTGGGACGGGACAGTCAGTGGAGATGATGCCTTCAGTTTGAGCTTCCCTGTATTTCAGGTTCTGTGCTGCCCAGGGTGCAGCTCTGAGCTCCCACCCCAGCCCCTCACACTGCTCCCTGCTCCCTCAGCTGTGGGAGGTAGAAGCAAACAGCTCACATTTTCTGTGATGATGGGGGCCCTGAAGATCCAGGTGGCAGCTTCTCTACAGGTTCATAACAACTCTCACTTTGCAATACAAATACTGCCTGCAGGTGTTTACTCCTGCCTTTTTTATAAACTAAAATGAGACAACACGTTTGCACATGACTAATCTCTTCATAATGCATTTTACCTCCTGCAAACTGCTTATAAATGTAATTATTTTCCAAAAGACTGAGAAATCTGCCAGATCTTAATATATACATCCTTGTGGATGACACAATCCATCACCTTTTGCAGTAAAGAACTATACAAAATGAAATATTTAATAGGTGATAAATTAAATATTAACAGCCAATGCATCACAGACATCTCCAAATGTTTACATGAGTATATAAGTTAGAGTGCTTATTTTTGTAGCAGCTCAGTCTGCTCCCACCTACACCTGCTAAGTGCTTCATAGGCCTCTAAGCAATCCCATGGCCCCAGTGTCACCTCTAAGCAAAAATTCCAGCCCCAGAAGTTCAAACCCAAGTTGTTTCAGTTCCTTCTACATTTCTTAAATATCCCCCTACTTGCCATGGGCTTCTGGGCTAGCCCGTGTCTGTCTCCAATACCCACAGTGAGTTTTTACTGCAGTTGGAGGTCGTGGTGGCACAAATTGAAATCATTTACCCCTGCTTTCATTCACACAAGAACAAACCCAGCATCTGCCTCAGCTGGGGAATCTGCACGGGTTCTGTGGGAGGTTTTGAGCTGGCAAAGGAGGGGAGGTTGAGGAGGCTGCTCAGGCAGCTGGAAGGTGCTGTGTAAAGAGCAGAGCATCCTGCTGAGGTAATTAGAGAGCTCCTACCAGATTTATTCCAAGATCAAGGCCCTAAACTTATTTCACTCCCGTATCTTTGAAAAGCTGCACACTTAAAAAACTGGACTGCAGGAGAAGTACTTTGCCAGCTTGAGAGGGGAGTTTTGAAAAAGTCAAAATTTTCCTCCCCGAAAGTAGTTTGCTGACAAAGAGCATTAGGTCATCTGGGACAGATGCTGCCTCTTATGGAAATCAGTGGGGTTTTAAATCCTGCAATTTTTTCTCAACACCTGAAAAAGATCCCCATTGTGGCAGTTCACACAAATTCTTCCACTGACTTCTCTTGAGCAAGACAAAGCAAAAAGAATGTAAAGTTTCCATTTTTAATCCCCTTCAAAATAGCTCAGGCATGGATGATGGCAGTAGCTGTGAGAGGTAATTGCTGCACAGCGGCCCAATTACTCACATACTTCAAAACAACCCAAAACTCCCACCTGCTATGAGTGAAGGGCTTAAAAGGTGTGGGTTATGAAACAGGCAGAGGCATCATTTCAGACCTATATGTGTCAGTTTCAATTTGTTTTTCTTTATTCTTACTACAAATTATCATTAACCTAAATGTGGCTGTTACCTGTGACTGCTGTTCTCTGTCTGTGGTTGGTTGGTTGTTTTCCTTTTTAACTTGAAGCTCCTGTTTCAGATGAATTAAAGCCTCCAATCCCTGTAGGAAATCAAACTTTGAAAGAATTGTGTAGTGCAACTAAAACCATAAAGCATTGCCCCAAGGTTCATTGGGTCTTTAGGGACCTGCTCTGGTGTTAATGTGCCTTAACGTGGCCTGTAAAGGTTACAGACATGGAGAGATATCCTTTACAGAAAGAATTTTCTTTGTTTTCCTTGGATTTTTCTTTTCTAACAAAAAATTCTCTCTCGTTATGAAGACCAACTATGAACTATTCCACATAGTTTGGGTTGAGTTGGAGTCTCCTTGTGATAAATCCAAGTGACAGGAACCCTTCTTCACCCTTAATTACAGTAGCAGCGTTGGGTGGTGCTGCATTAAACTGACCTTTGGCTTCATGTTAGCTGTGCTAAATAAATAAAAAAATCACAATTTCCCAGTAACAAACACCAGCATAGCTTATCATTCACAGTGTGAAGTTGTTACTACAGTGCCATCTTCAGTGCGTTACATAAAGTGGAGTTTTCCTGTAGAGGATTTTTTTCCCTTTGTTCTTTATGGGTTGGAAATGGATTAATAGAACTTCAGCTCTAGAGGAATGAATAAGAAAACAAAAAAGGTGAAAGCCTTCTCTCTTTGTTAAAATGAAAGACAGTGTTATGATTAAGAAAATAAACTGTTATACATGAAGCATATGTAATTATTAGGCAAAGCCTAATAATCTGGCCACCACAATAGGTTTTGAGGTAAAAAAATGGTTGCCCTCATTTACTGCCAGCAATGCTCAGCAATACCACACAGAAATGCAATTTTGCATTATGTGTAACACATGACCAAACCATCAGAACTGTTAGAACAGATTTGACTTGCATATCATAGTATTATATTATTTATACTTGTATACTATGGTGTGCAGTAGTATAAATAGTATAATAGTATATATATATAGTATACTATTTACAGACAGGGAAAAACATGCATCACCACATACCTGACAGAGAACCTGGGCCGGCTGTACTGCGGGGAAAACCTCATTTGGCCAACAGGCCCTTCCTACCTGGCCCCCAGGGCTTGGAGTGGACCCAGCAGCGAAGATCACTTCAGTTGCAGAAAAGACTGCCCACACATTGAAGAGCAGCCAGCCAGGGAGAGGCTCCCACCCTTGATGACAGAGCTGCTGCCTTACTTTGCTCCCTGCGGTGCCAGAGCAGGGGTGAGCCCTGCCACAGCCTTGCTCCTGGGCCCAGGGGTGCTGCGGGCCGTGGCACAGGTGTGCTCCAGAGGAGAAGGCTTTTTGCAAAGGTCACTGCCGTGCTCCTGGTGTCTCTGGGCACATCTAGCTCATGACCACTCAAGTTCTAGCTCATTGCAAAGTCCTGCAGAGTAGGTATGAATTCATGAATTCATTGCTTCAGCCCCATCTGGCACTGAAAGGCACTTGGGCAAACTGACCTTGTCCTTGTGTAGTGTCAGAGGGAATTCTTGTGTGGAGAAACAGGAGCTGAGGCCAACTCCACATCCCAGTCCCACAACTCGTCAGCGTAGCCAAAACGGCCAAAGGGGCCAATGCCACTGGAAAATATGAGTGATTTTATTATCATAGCACAGGTGTTCTTCTGGGAGGGGATGTATTTGCTTGTCCTTTTTAGGCTTGTGTATTTTCCTGTGGGTGGCTCAGAGTTGTATTGCTCTGTACAGCGCAAACAGCTCTATTTAACAGCTGAAGAAGAAAAGTCTACAAAGAGGAAAAACACAGCTTATCCACTTTCAGAGATATTTCTCAATCTGAACAATAGACCACTGTGCAGAGTACAATGGTTCTCCCCTTTTGAAATGGATTGTACGCTGATAATACTCATCATTTGCATGCTGCATTCATTCTGAAAGCACATTACAAATGTATAGGAATCCTTACCAACACACTTTACAGTTTATAATCCTTACTATCTTTGCTGTCATGAGTGGTATAAATTACTTGACAAAGCTACACAGAGAAAATGCGTCACACTGTTGTTTTGTTGACCAATACAGCAAAATCATAAAATCATGCTCATGGCATTGCTCCAAGAGCGGAATTGAAACTCCAGATTCTAGAGGAAGCTACTTAAAAGATAAAACCTCTTACGGCATCCATAGCTCATATTCTTGGGAAAGGATTACAAAATAGGGGCCTTGTTTGTTGGCACAAACCGATTTTTCCCAAATTATTCCTAAATATTTCACTTGTACTTTCTGAATATTTCACTTTGTTAAGGCAGAAAGTAATTTTCATTGAACAGAAACAAATCTTAAATCTAGGTTATTAATGATGCTTTTGCTTTTATTTTCTTAAAAACCCCCATGAAAATCAAAGGCAAAACCTTTTTTTCTAGACATTTGGACCCAATTTCCTGATCATATTTGTAAAACCACTGATTTATTGAACTGATCAGAGAAGAGCTTCGTAAGTATAAAACAGCGCAATGACATGGTGATATTTAAGAAGGAAACTGTGTGAATATCAATTATTTCAGAGTGTTTCCCCATCCAAAAAATCACCCCTTGTATGACATTTGCAGTCTTGTTGCTAACCAACTTCACCAAAGTGCAGGCACAACTCAACAGGAGCTGGAGGTCTGGTCCTGAGGAACGCCTGCGGATGTGAATTCCATTAAAGCAAACAGAGAGGGAACACTCAAAACCTCGCATTTCATTTCTGCCACACAAAAGGCAGAAAGACATTGAGGATGAGCCTTTGCAGCTGAATTGTGCCCTGAGCTGCCCATGCAAGTCCCTTGGCACCCAGGGGCACATTCTAACCCCAGAATGGAAGTTGAGAAGTTGCATGCTAAAAATATAAACACAACTGCTTTCTTCCTCTCTCTCTTAGTAAAATACTTTAATTGTACAGATATTAACCAACAATGTGACCATTCTTTAAAATACCTGTACTTTTCTTTTTCAGCCTGGAAAAAATCAAAATCAGCTCATTTCGCTTTTCAGGGAAAAANATTATTCTCCTACCCTTCTCCACAAAACTATTTTTAGGTCTAAGCAAACACAGACTGCACATACACAAGACTGGTGACCTGGAGCCTTATTTACAGTGCACAGACAAGAAGAATAACCTCCTGAGAAGGGCTCTCAGGGTCTGTGAAATCCTGCCAGGGAGCAAGAAAATCTCCTGTTTTGTACATCCTTTCCTGCAGTTTCTTGCAGTGAAGAGCTCAAGATCTGCCCAGACATGCTGCCCTTTGTGACCCTGCCCACTGAGATGTCCATCCTGCACAGTGCCTCAGATGCAGAGGGGAGCACTAACGCAGCACAAGAAGAGAGCCCCAACCAAAGCCCCTGCTCGGCATTATTGGGCACAGACTGATCCCCACACCCAAACAGCCCCCAGTGCGCACGAAAATGTGTCCACACCCGAGCTAAAAGCATCCCTGGGAAATCTGCATCACCTCCGGTTTGACCTGAGTGATTCGTGCAAGACTTTCCAGGGAGCACTGGCACCAAAGCCCAGCTCAGGCAAGCGGGTGCAGATGTCTGCAGGGTTTAGCCACAGCCTGTCAGGATTCAATTGGCTGCATCACCTTCCCTTCACACTGCACAGCTCACAGCTGTGGAAAGCCACGGTTGGCCAGCTTCAAAAGCCCAGCACAAAACTTCCCAACAGAAGCTTAAACCGTTTCCTGCCTTTCTGTTTCAGATCATCCACCATCTGACGTGACTCAGAAACCCTCCAGGACAGGCTCTTAGCTTGCCTTTTTTAGCTGTTCTCTAGGAACTGACAAATCCCACTCTTCTTTCTGCGTCTTTGGCACCTGCCGGCAACCCAAGCCTAGAGACGCCTCCCGCCGCAAAGGACTGGCTCTCTGAAGGTGGAATGGGGTGGGACGATGCTCTGGAAGGTCACAGTGCGCACATTTCCAGGAAATTGCATGAAATTAAGCCAAGAAATGAAATCCTCGGGGATGAGGGAAACCTGGGAATATCCTTTGTTACTCTACTGTTACAAAATGGCAACCAAACCATTTAGAGATCACTTTCTGTTTTCTGGTTAAACAAAGACCAAAGAGAAGTGAAGTACCACTGGTTACCCATCAGAGTTGTACTACACTGTGTTAAGCCTTCACATACACACATAGAAAAAAAATCTGATTTAGTAACAACTAGGACCTTTTTTTTTTCTTATCTGATCTTTATTTGTGCTTTTGAGGAATTATTTATGGAATTATTACCTAGGGAATGGAAATTCAATATAACTCAGTATCTGTCTGTTACCAGTGACTGGTATTTTAAAAATAACAGACTGAAATGTACTGCTTCCAGACAATGAATTAATAACCTCAAGAATTGCTAGTGAATACAAATAAAATTAGCAGTAAAACAAAGATATTTGCAATAAACTGCCTCCTTAATGAAAAACAAGAGCAGAGTAACTTTGCTCCATTACAGAGAGAAAGTAAATTGTATTGTTAAGAAAGCATTTGTATTTTATGTGAGATCTACCCCCAGTGTATGTGTAAACCAGCAAATTTATATAGTTTTGTACCCATAGCACAGCTCTGGGATGCCCACAGCTCTTGAATCATTGGAGGGTTCCACTGACATCAAACGGACACAGGACTGCACGTGGTCTGTGCTCTCCCTGCAGTCCTTTAAAATAGTAACAGCTTTACCACACAAATCTACAGAGTATAAAGCAAGATTATATTACATTTCAAGTAAAAAATTACTTATTTTTATTTCAATGATGAATAGATCTTGTACTTTCTGCTGGTTTTGCTCACTAGGGTGAGGCGGATTTGACTCTGTTGAAGTCTGTTCAGTCAGTCTGGATTTACATTGGTAAATTTCTGAGAAGAGTTTGTCCCTGAGCAACAACATTCCTATTTTTGTTTTCCAACACAGCATCAATCATGATACATAAGGATGAGTGATTTGAAATTGGAAATAAAGACTTATAATGACAAAACACATTAACAGAAAACTCTCAAGTTCCTCTGCATTCAGGAGAGCAGTGCACACTTATTATCAAAAAATGAATAATTAATTCTTGGTTCTTGAGTTTTACTGTAGAAAGAAATTATGTGGAATATTATATGTAGGCCTTTCCCAACTAATGCTACATTTCAACCTTCCTAATGTTAAACTTGAACTAGGAGTGAAAAAATCCTGTATCAAGTCCCGATTTTCCACTCCATATCCCATTCTGATTCTCATTCACTGCCATTATAATGCATGTTAAACCCTGCGCAACAGGGAATGTTTAATCTAAACGCAATTCTGTTCCTGCTCTTCTCCCTGGCCATGAATGTTTTTGTGAGGCTCTGTAAACCATTTTAACTACAAAATATAAATTTGGAAGTTGAACAACCTAAAGATGTCTTTGCAACTCTCAGTTACAAAACTACCCCAGCCAAATGGAATGGTAGATGGATTGGTGGTTTTGCTTCTTCTAAGGACAAATTAACTTTTCTTTCCTCTGAAAAACTGTTATTGAAAATGACTAATAAGAAGAGAGCAGAATAAAAGCAAATGCCCCTAGCATTATGTAATTGTTCCTCTAAGCACTTCTGGGTTGAAGAACTGAGGATCCAACTAAAAACTAAATTCTGCTTATGCTAGTAATGGGAAAAAAAAAAAGTCACTGACTTTGGAGGGATTATTTGCATAACAGGGAAAAGGAAGATTTTGCTGGACAACAGAAGATGAGAAAAACTTTCTAAAATACAACAAATAGTTGAGGTGGCTCGAAAACATTACTGCATAACTGCTTTACAGATTCTTTCTTATCCATACACAAATAATCCAAAAGAGAATATCACAGGCACTTAACAAAGTCTAGTTTCAGAAATACAATAGTACCAAACAATTTTATTAATATTTCATACAAATTTTGAAGTCAACACTGACTAGTATTTTGATGTTGATGAAGGCAAACAAAATTAATAAACAATAGGTTTCTGTGTTTTACATCGGACTGGATGTCGTAACTGTCTTAATTACAAACTAACCTAAAATAGTAATGATCAAAACAGGGTAAAGCCAATACATTTTGTTTTCTTTACTTTATTTCAAAATAGAGTGATTATAAATACATTCTTGTTATATTTCCTTCCTAACTCTTTGGATGCAACCAAAAAAAAAAAAAGTCTCACTGTGCTCATTTCATACAATATCAACATACAAATCATGCAAAAGTTATTATAGATATTATACCACCATCAAGTTCCGGATGTTTTTTTCCTTGATTCTGAAACATTTGTTAACATTATTCACAAGGCCATGCCTTTATAATTTATATCATCATTATGGCTTAAAAAAAAAAGCATTTAAAAATATATTTATACTAGATTGCTGCATTATTGTCAATCTTGAACACTAAATGCAAAACATAAATCACCTGTTCCTGTGTTCTTGCACCGCGGTATTTGCTTTCTGATAAAATTGCACAATCTCTTTTCTTTTTCAAGGAAACGATTACACTTTATTGATTTCATTTAAAAATGGAAACCTCTTTATAGTACAATGGAGACAACAGATCATGTCAACAGCTTCACTGGTTTAGTTTATGTCTATGGGTCTTAACAGCCATTTTACAAGCATGGCCACTCAAACCAATAAAAGGAACAGACAGACCCGTGAAGCCACACTCAAGAGTCACCTTCTCCGAAAGACTGGCCAGAGATCTGAATGGACATCACACGAAAATTGCTGCGCAGACACATACACCGTTTCAAAACATGGGGAAAAATAAACGGAGGTGGCCACTCAAAGTAACAATTCCACAGAAAAATAGTGTTCTGCCAGCTTCTGCATTCTTCACTCACACTATTATGCCTACATATTGCACCGTACATTGTAAAACACTTAGGGACAATTTCTACAGGAAGGTCCAGATTGTGCAACCTTTAGTGATGCTGGTGAACCTACACTCAACTGCATAACCCCAGGAGAGTCTCTGGGCTCTATGGATTATATACAATGGTTCTGAGCTGGCTTCTTTCGAAGTCAATGACAAAAGTCTAGCTAAGCCCCACTCTTGGGCAGGTTATCTAACTATTACCTCATGAACAGTACCTCTGCACATGATTTAGGTTGAGGTGAAATGCTTTACTAGAGCTGGGGCCTCGGTGATCAGAAAACTCTGACCCAGTGTAATGGTACAGCATAACGGTTCAGTTCTTTTGATCAGCAAACAGAATACACCACTCCAAAAACAAAAAAAAAACTCCAATGAATTAAAAAAA
>WBMY01017833.1:490023-538074 GCA_013397315.1 Donacobius atricapilla
AGCGCGGCCGCCGGAGCCGGCCGGGGGAAGGAGAGGGGAAGCAAGGAAAGGACTGCCCGCCCCAACCCCCTCCCCGCCTTCCCCTGCTCTTTTCGGGTGATCTCCCTCTCCCCGGCTTGAAACAAAAGTCGAGGTGGAAACTGAGTGGGCAGGATGGGAGCATCTGCTGCATTTAATGTGAGTTGCAATTATGGAGCGGAATCGCTGCGAGGAGACAGAGCCGAGCCGTTCTTACGGCAGCGCAGCTATTTGTCTGTCTCGTTCTTGGTGCTTAGGTGAAATTCCTCCTCTGCTTAGGTAACAGCTGCAGTCGGGTGGAAAAAAAAAATCCTCAAATGTTATGCGCTGGAGCTAAGCAGATTCCGCTAATTAACAACTCCTATTGACTCTGCCTTTCATAATACACTTTACAATGGTAATGAATACCCTCAAACAAGGTGCCATCTCATTCCGAAGCAGAAGAGTCAGTTAACCAAATGAAATCTTGCGAGGGGAGTTCAACTGCTTGTGCTTTACCACGACTGCTAACGTGATCCAGTTAGAGAACTGTTCGTGTGCTGTACACAAACCGGCTGTGAGCGCTAGTTCTGGGCAATAAACGCCAGAGGATGGAAAACAGCGACTGCTTTCTTCATTTACTGAAATGAAATAAATAGCTCGCTCCAAAGGCTGACTGCATCTAATTGAAATAATTGCAGAATGTTATTTTGCATTATGGGGTTAGACTGATACCTGAAAACAAATGCAGCTGAGACATCAATAATTTGCATATCACAACAGAACTGAAAGTGATCTGTGATTAATATTCAGCCAATTAAAAGGTGGTCTTTAAAATGTAAACTCTCTTAATTATGGAGCCATTAACAAAGTACTGTTCACCTAAAAGGAGATGCGTGTATACAAAGGGCCCAGTTTAGAAGGATTTGCACATAGTTTAAGCTGAATTTTTCAAACACTATTTAAATAAACTAATGAATTAGAGAGCAAAGGTCTAGAATAAAATCCACTTAGGAAGATAGCTGGTTTATAACTATTTTAGCAGCAGCACAGAAATGCAGGTGTAAAGATCAAGATTCCCATTTTGTTTAATCAGCAACCTTATCTGGATGTTAAACTAATTCCTTGCTTATTTAGTAGGTGAAAGAGCACATTGGCAGTTTCAAAGAGATCACTGCTCCCACCACATTCAAACTACTTAGGGACTGAAGCAAGCATCAAACAAGAAGCATAATAAAATACTGTATTTTAACCAAGTAAACTGTGAAATGAATGAGTACTTGAGAACCGAAATTATACTCTAAATAAATAATTCTTGATGTTTCTATTATAAGTGGCTGTTACCAATGGCGTATGTTTATGGTGTTGTAGAACTTATCAGAGAAGGAAACTGAGTTTTGCAGCACAATTTCATTACTAGGGTTTCAGTATGTCATATATTTATAGTTTTCGGTCACTAAAAATAACTCCTCCTCCAAATCCGGAGTGATTTCTAAGCTACCTGCCCTAGCCTAGATCATGCCAAGCTCACTGATGTTTAGGCTGACATGTCCGGACCACAGTCCAAAGTGAATTGAGGGGAATTTAAAGTGGAACATAAGCACAAGCTAATGTCAAGGCTTGGATCCAAGGTGATGATGTGCTTCAGGAATAAAACACTTTAGAGGGTTATATCCTAGAATCACCTGGTTGCACCCATTTTCTGAGATCCAGCTTGAGGTTCTATCACTCTCAAAAGAAATTTTCTGTATAGGCTGATGGCAGGAAGTAGTTGGAAGATGGCAGAGCCAGACAGGGCGAGCTGGAGTACCTGTTCTGGTTCCCTGAAGTTTACAAGATTACCTCAGCCTACACACCATGGCCATTTAATGTCATCTCTAACCTTTTCTTGAATTTCCTGCTGTGATGGAACCTCATTCATCTCCTTTGATTTTTTTCCCCCGTCTGTTGTTTGCCACAGCAGTGTGTATTTTTTCCTTCTTCAGCTTAGCAAAAGGAGAGCAAAAGCTAACAGGCAGACAGATTCATAATGGGGTCTTCTGCGGAGAAAAGTAGCTGAAAAAAGGGTATAAATGTATAAATGTCAAAATAAATACTGCTTCCCACCCAAGCAAATACTCTCAGGGTGGCACATTCGGTATCGTATCAACAATTAGCTTGTTGATAATGTCATTACCAAATCTAAGTAGAAGGTTTTGGGAGAGAAAGATACTTTTGTCTCCTGGCTGCTGGCATTCATCACTGAATCTGCTCAGAGATTGCAGAAGCCTGTTTATATTTTGTTTCCTTTCTCATTTTTGTGAGATCTTCTAATCAATTCTTTTAAACACACAGGCATGCCTGGTCACCTATCTCTGCCAGTTTAATTCTGGGCTGATGCAGGAACTTGAGACTGAAACTGAGCTTTATGAGCGTACAAAGTCTGCCAGGAGAAGCAGCTTCCTGTAACAGAGCCATCAAAATGCAGAGGCCAGGTGAGATGCTGAGCCTACTGCTCACAGCAGGAAACCTCGGCGAGCATTTTCCTCCGGCTGCTGGGCACACATGCAGATGGGGCTGCAGCGGAAGGCGAGGACAGCTCTGTGCAATAACTTGCTTTGTTTTCTCACCCACAGTTATTTTCTGCGTGAGAAATGAGCTGACAGGAGACAGGAGCTAAACATCCTACTCATCCCTGAGCACCTCCCAGTACAATTTAGGATGCAGTACCTGAAATCAGGCTGTATGTGTGCACAGAAGTGGCAGAGAAGAGGCCACCTCCTTACGTTTGCCATCCATCCCACCCTCAGGTAATCTATGGATTTGTGTGCATCCTAAATGCTTTCTCCACAGGCACTGCGTTGCACTTTTCTGCTCTCTCTCCAGCGTCTGCTGTCATCCTGAAAACCAAGTAAGGGTTAGTCCTCAGCAGTGAGAACCAACCAAAAGTGTCTAGAGTCAGACCCCTGGCTCTAGAAATCAGAAGGCCAAGACAGGAAATTGCAATTGCCATGAGCAGCAGAGGAACGCTCTTTGCTCATGTGCCAGCATCGTTACTGGCCAGCATGGGCAAGCCTGGTGTATCCAGATGGCAAAAACACACCTGGGAGAGAAGCAGAGTGCACACATATCTGTTTGGGTTGTTCTGTCTGAAAAGGTTCCTGCCAGGAGTAGAAATTCTTATAAAAGGTCTCCAGAAATTAATGTGAATCCATTGGAACCAGCGTCTATAATTTTATGTAAACACTACATGCTACACCTTCCTTTTCCCCAAAAATGGCTAAAATAAGCCAAGAGTTAATATTTTGGCCCTTCACCTATGGCCCAGGTAAAGAATAAACTGCTTTGTTTGAACATGTGGGAAGCTGGTTAACAATTCTTTGAATAAGAAAGCAAAGGTTTGTATGGGCACTGTCTGTTGCTGGGGATTCCGTGATTAAACAGTATCAGTTTAACGGGTCTAACACAAGTTTCTGCTTTCATGTAGAGCAGTAACAGCAGCCATACCCCGCAAACAACATCCAACAGAGCAGAATAAGGGAAATGACTGTGCAGTCTTCCAATAAGGCCTCAACTAACAGGCCAGAGCCTTTTGAGGAGGAGAAAAACCTCCAAAATCAACCCATAACTCCACCCAACGTCCGCATCTTGTGTTTTGCCAGACTGTCAGGCAAAGCAGGGGAGGAGGAGCATCCTTGGGAGCTGTGCATGCACTGGAATGAGTCCCAGCGTGCACAGCCTTTAAAGACACGGCGTGGTGGGAAACAGTGCTAGCCTGCCACAGACCAAAGTCTGCAGCGCTGTGAGAGCGCACTGTGCCGAGCAAAGGGGGAGAAACTGTCAGATACATGTCTCTGCCTGTCTCTGTGTTATTTCCACCTGATTTCCTCCATTTTATCCAGGAGCCCTCCTCAGTGTGCAACAAGTAACCCATGAGCTGCATCCAGGGGACCTGAGGAATCACCGCAATGCCTGCATCCCTTCCACAGGGATTGCTGGGGGGGTTTAGTTCCATCATTTGCTATTTATTTGCAGTGATCATTGTCTCGAAGGCTTGATCAAGCGGCCATGATGTTGGTAGTGGGTTTTCTCACCAGTTCTCTTTGTGAACTCAGCCCGTGGGGTTGTCCAGCTCCACAGCACTGTTTGTGTTTGTCCACAGCTTTCATAACTGTGTTTGTGTTTGTCCACTTTCATAAGGGTGCTGGCAGAGCACACTGGGCAGGCATTTAATTTCACTAAGGGGCAAGGTGTCTCGTGCTTTACTAATTTTCTCTCTCAATGCTCATTTACCCAGGGGTTGTTCAGCCTCCAGCTCACTGCCAGAGGCTAAAGCCAAGCTCGGCCTATTCTCTTGACTCTTGGAACAACCAAAAATGTGAGATCAGGAGACAGGGAAAATTTAGGAAAATGTTTGGTAAAGAACTTAGAGGAGATATTTTTCTATAAGGTGTTATGATATAAGGTTAAATGCAAAATGTACAAGCAACTGCTCTTGTCCTACCCACCTCACGTGGAAACTGCTCACTAAATGATTTCTCAAGATGAGGAATATATTTAAAATAAGGATCCTGTGCTAGGAAACTCTGACATTATTGAATACACCAAATCATGAAATAACACTTCATTCTCCCTGAGCAGACAGGCTATTAATGGAATAAAAGAACTGCAGAGAAAATTTAAAGAACTTTGACTGTGGTTGGAGATGTTAGAGGATAAGAAGGGAGAGAAATGTATTGTGTTATGAGATTTGTTTCTTTGTTTGCTCCTAATAACTTTGTCTTCAACAGTGGAGCAGGAGAAGTCCTTTATGCCATGAATACCATGCCTGCTATGCTTGCAGTCAGGATTGGGTGGGTTGAGGTCACTTGACATTACCAGAATATGAGTTTAAAGCATTCTAATTTAAATCCTCACTCCTCCATGTTTTTGTCACACATGAGACTGTTTCCCATCACCTTCTGGAATCCCACAGACCTTAAATGGGGCTTCTCACCTGTGTAAAGGTTGATGGAATAAAGCTACGTGCAAGCAGAAAGGTCTCTTACTTTATTTCCTGGATAGCAGAAGAACAAAGATCACAAGAAAGAAGATCAGATAGCTGTCATTCAGTCTCTAGAATGAAAAATAAAGGTTCTGGTTTTGCTGAAGTGTAGGCTGGTGCTGTCTGCTGGATGAAGAGCTTCCAGCTGTGACCTGGTGGAAGGGGAGCAAGCGCCGAGCAGCTTGCCCGGTACTGCTGGCTCTGAGCAGGGGAGATTCCCCCCCCCAGCCCTGCAGCGCCCGTGCTCATCAGCTGAAGGAGCTCTGCCCACCACCAGCAGGATCTGCAGAGCAAACCCTGTGCTTTAGACCTGTGGCTTGGTTTAGGGAAAAAGTTACACCGAGGGGGAAACATCTGAAGCAAAATTAAGTTGTTGCCTGGGATTGCTCATTGCTCCACTTTAATCTGCTTTTGCTTCTGGGGTTTCTTTTGCAGCTGCCCTAATTTCCTCTTGCTTTCGCATTTTCTATTAATTTCAATTAAAGCCTCCATAGGCTCATGAGCTAACAGACTTTTTTTTTATTGTTTTTTTAAAAAAGCGGGCCATACTGGCTTTCCCGTTGCCTCTAGACTATTGCGAAGGAATGTAGGAGCATGATCTTTCAAGAAAGAAACTGCAACTTCTGTAGAGTTTCCTCACTGCACCAGAAAAAAAGCCTGTATTTTCTCACACTCGTGCCTTTTAACATTTAAAAAGGAAAAATATCTTTTCTTCCCACATGTCCATGAAATCTCATTTCCAGAAGAAACATTGATGGATATTTACTAAATAGTGAAAGAATCAAAGACAGATTAATGTGAAAAGTCTAAAATGGTGCCTGAATGATTGAAACCTTGTAGTCTAAAGGCAAATTCTAGCATTACTGGAATCCTCTTAAGCCAAGAGGAGGTATATGCTTGTAGACACATCGAGCATAACAAAAAAGATAAAAAACCCTAATGCCTGGCCTAATCTCAAGATCTACAGGCTGAATATTGCTCTGACAGACAGCATTTCAGGTCTTCTCCAAGGTGTGAAGTTTAACCAACCTCCCAGACAAATCTGAAACCAGCATGCTCGAAATGTAAGGGGAAATGAATTTGATTGAAAGAGTGATTGATAAATCAATAAAGATATCCAGATATTCACCTATCGATAAAGTAAGCCAGAAGCAGCGCAGAAGGTGGAAAAAACTGCAGGGCTGTAACAAGGAATGCGAGGAACATGCTGAAGAAATAACTGTAAATATATTTTAATAACTGTAAATATATTTTAATAACTGTAAATAGGTGCAGAACAGGTTTGGGGGGCTGGTGAGAGCAGCAGGGGGATGGTTTTAGGGGGCTTGTACAGAGTTTGGGAGGCTGGCTAGGTCTGCATGAGTAATATCCAGAGACACCTTTATCCACTAATGGAACTGACAGAAGCTGACAATTATGACAATGGTAATGAACCTGTCTTATCTATTTTAAGACACCTTGTATGAAGAACTCAGCGAGGAAGAAAAAGAAGATTGTTCTTTGGTTGGTTAAAATACCATGACTTCAAGGGATTCCCTTTCTGTTAGCTTCGCACGGAGGATATACAAAAGCACCATAATTGCAGAACATTTAAATAGGTCATTTAAAATAGATCCCACAAAGTGAGAGGAAAAAAGTCCACCCTACTTTAAAGTAACTTTTTTTAACAAAAAAGAAAGATGACTTCCTTTTATCTTCCTATTCTTCTATTATTTTCCATCCCTTGGAAGGCCAAGAAAGCTCATAGATTTACTTTGGATAGCCTGTAGATTTACTTTATGGGCTGATTTGCCTTGAGATTGGCCCAAGTGTGATGTCTTCTTGATGTTTACAGATGCCAAGGGATCCAAGACATCTCGTTTTTTCCCCTTTTCAGTTTGTTCTGAAAACATGCTGTATTGACTTCCTGCCTTTTTCTTATGTTTGGGTGTGGGGTTTTTTGGTGCTGTTTATCTCTAAGATCATTGCTTGTATTGAAGGAAACTTTCATTTTCCAGTGGATGTAACCTTATTTTCTTGATAGCTTTCCTGCTAGTAACCCTGCGGTTTTCATTGAGGTTGTGAAGTCATTTTTGGACAAATTTAAGATCTTTTAATGCAAAGTTAATGCATCTTTCAGTGAAGCCAGTCAGACTGAGTTTCCTTTAAAATAGAGAGTTTTGATGCTTTCCTGTTTCAGTATGTAAATTATTTCAGTATGTAATGTCTTTCAAAGATAACTTCCATGTGCAGGTCAGCATTAGCACACACTACAGGTTCAAAAACCAGTTATCTAACACCATGAAATGCTATTCAAGCACTGTTTCCCTTCTCAGGTTGTAACTTGTTAGTGTTGACAGGTGCACAGTGACATAATAAAAGCTGAAAAGGTCTTTTATCTGCATCCCTTTGGCTCTGCAAATCTGATTTATGGCTGGCAGGCCAGTGTGGCTACAAAAATCCAGTGGTCCAAGTTCCAGCTGAGGTCAGTGGTCAGTGGCCACTCAGGTTCTGGTTTAGCATCTAATTTTTCTGGAACCGCTTACCAGCATTTTAACAGCATTTCTCTACCTGTACCCAACCATGGTTGGGCATTCAAAAGGGCAGCTGGGGAGCCAGCCTATGAAACAATGAAGTCAATCCTGCTGCTCAGTCCAACTGTTTGTTATCCAGTTTTGGGAAGCAGGCACTCACAGTGTGTGCTTAATTACACACCTTGAGTCCATCTTGCATTAACATCTATTTGTGTTCGGGTCCTCGTGTTTGTTTTCCAAAATCATGAAAAAATAATATTCAGTTCTAGAGATTCACCGAGCAGGTGTTAGAATGGGGACATTCTTGAACCTTCCAGACCCAGTTTTATTACTGTAGGCAGAGCTGAGAATCAGTATTCCCCAAGGGCACCGCAGAGGAAAACAGCTGAATTTTGTGGCCTTTATTCTGTCAACTTCTGTCAGCTCTGGATTTCTTTCAAGAAGTGACAACTCTATCATATGAAAAAATCCCTACCTAACATTTAATCTTTTTGTCGTATTTCCCCGATGACTTAATTTTTAATTAAAAAAAGTATATTTAAAAGAATTGGTTTTTTTGAAAAGCTAATTCTCAACAATACCTAATGCTAAGCAGGGCTGATAATCATAGAGTTGAAATGTCAGATATTGAGTACAGGAGAACACAGTAAGGAAATCTACCCCAAAATATTTATCCTGGGACTATTACATTGCAGTGGTATCACTACTAGACAGTTCTCTGAAAAAGAACATTAAAGATGAGGTTTTTAGATTCTTTCTCCAGACTAAGGCATAACAAAGCTACCACATATGAATGGAAAATCTAACCTTTTGCTGGCTTTATAAATTCTAAAAACTTCCTGCGCCTAAAAGGAAGTGAGAAAGTAAATGGATAAACATAAAGTGGAACAAGCTAGCAAGCCAAATTCAGAAAACGCTTTGACAATTTTGAATCTGCATTTGCAAATATTGTTAACATTTGAGAGTTAGCCAAAGTTCATAGCTGGAATTTAAATCTTAAAAAACACTTCTGCTTGCTCTGACAATAAATATTACATGTGATATAACATTAATCTCAGCTGATAATGTTCCTTATAACACATTTGATGAATCATCACACTTCTCTGTTTTTAACACCCCATCACTTAAAAGGAAAAGCTGAGGAACAGAGAATGAGCCTATTTTGTAAAATCAGGAGTAAGGGCCTCCTTAATGCAATGGTCTTTGGAGCAGACTGATCTGTGAGGGGCTCTAGTTGCTGAACTTTTATTCAAGTAATAAAAATTAGGCACGTGGGGGTTTTTTTTGCCCTAATTGCCTTATTTATATAAATAAACATGAATATAGTGATGTAAACTGGTCAAGGATTTCAGCTCTCAATTTCCTATCAATGCTTCATTAAAGCCACAGTTCCTGTAACCTCTGCCTCTGTGCTGATCTGTCTGACCAGGAATATCACATCACTTTCTCTTGTGAGCTACCTTGGGGGTCTCAGATGACAAAGAACAGGAACTTTAATCCTTCTGTTTCCAAACAATTAGTAAATCAGAACCATCAAAGCACACGTGCAGCCTGTGGCTTTGAGGACGTCGTGGTTCACTGCAGCTCTGACGAGCTTTGAGCTCACATGTCCGATGATTTTATTTCAACACCTCTCATATTCCCCCAGCCTGTTTCTCAAGAGTGAGGCAGCAAATACAGATACACAGAGGAGCACCTGGTAAGGCCATTTGTCAAGTGAAATTCTCATCTCCATTACAATCTTGCAGCTACCTATCATTATGTCTAGGTTAATCAAAGATAATTACAGAGCCCTGGTGAAGCTGGCAGAAATGTATTTGGATGCACAGCAGCAGCCCATGTTGATATACACCAAGACTAGTTATGCATCCTTTGACATAATTATTTTCCCTGCAAAGGATGGTAGCAAACCCAGGGTCTGAGAAAGAGCAAACAATGATTTTTTTTGCTGAGTTATTGTTTCCTTAATGGCTCCTTAAAAATGCTAAGTTTTTCACACTGCAGCAATTAGCCTGCCCTTGTACTTCGTAGTGAATTAATATTAGAGCAGCCTGGAAAATGCCCTACAGTTGTCTCCAAATCAGGGTGGGTGTCTGCTTGTCCCCACGCAGGGGTGGCCCGGAGACTCCCTGTGACCCAAAGGTGGCCATGGGCGCTGGGTGTGCGCTGCCAGAGCACAGAGCCAGCTCGTACCACGTGAGAAATGGGTTTGCGGAGGATTCTCAAAGCCTGGCTGGGAGCTCACACAGTCTTGTCCATCTGTGTGCAAACTCTGAGATAAGGTGTGCTGGCTTAGAAAGGCCGTGGAATAGAGAAGACACTGTTGAGAGAGAAATGGAACTGGAAACACGTTTCAAACGATGGCCTTGCAAACAGACCAGGTATTTTTGAGAATTAGAACTGTGAAAGATGCATTGTAGCAAGACCATGTGGGGTAAAATAACAAGTGATTGGTGTTAGAAGTACTAGCAGCATTGTGAGGCAAAAAGGAATAGGCTGGGAAACATTTTAAGGTGTTGTAACAAAGAAATAGGTTGGCTTCTGATAGAATGGCGTTGAGTTTTACATCTCCTGTTGACGCTGTTCGTCACACAGACACACACTCTGGTGAGAAGGCATGAACTGTTTATTTAAAAAGATCTGACTCCACTTTTATTGTATTTCTACACAGGCCAGGGATTGGGGGAGAAGGCTGACACCTCTCTCCATCCCGTTGGTCAAGACAACTGTCCATCAGCTGTCCATAGCTCTAAGAACAGGAATGAAAACTCTCCTTGAATTTA
The DNA here is from genome assembly GCA_013397315.1 of Donacobius atricapilla. Taxonomy (NCBI): domain Eukaryota; kingdom Metazoa; phylum Chordata; class Aves; order Passeriformes; family Mimidae; genus Donacobius; species Donacobius atricapilla. The sequence goes on from WBMY01017833.1 coordinate 500,340, forward strand.
TGGAAAACATTGCCAGTGTTTACACACCCGAGTGTGAGAACAATCTAACTAAGAAAACTGTGAAACAGAGGAGAAGGTTGAAAACATCAGGGCGAATCCTGTGTCTCACCCTTCTACAAGATCAATAATGGAATAAAATCTTTAAAAACGCCTCTCAGCTGCCCGTGTCTGTAGAGCTGGGTTTTTCCAACAGTACAAGGTGCACAGTGCCTGTGCAGGGTGTCCAGGTGGGCAGGAGGTGATGGGGACAGGGAGCTCCTGGTACATTTTGCTCCTGGTACAGGCAGAGCTGTTCCAGTTTTACATCTGCTGAATCCCTGACACTTGAACACCACGGTGGAAGAGCCCAACCTGAGCTCTTAGATCTGGGGCAATGACGGCTCTGTCTCTGCTTCCAGCAGCTTGGGTTGGCTCCTCATTCTTGTACAGGATCAGCCAACACAGGTACACGGCCTGGCATTGTGTCCTAATGCCCCTGGAGCTCCTGCTGGCAGCAGGAGGTGCTCAGTGTTAGCGACTCATTTCCTATCTCCCTCCCAGCTCCACTTTAAATCACTGCTGAAGTCGTCTTGGCGTTATGTTTTTGGTTGTGGGATTTTTGGTTTGTTTGCTTTTTTGTTTCATTTTGTTTGGTTTGTTTTTTGCTTCTGGAGTTGTTTAAGAGAAGAAGAGAGAACTGTATGTACAAGAACCAGTCTGAAAAAACAAAAAATCTCTAGGTTTAAATTGGAGTCTACAGTACTAGTGAGGATCACAGATTCAACTAATGCAGCACTGTGCTATTTGTAAACACCTTCTCACTGCCTGCAAAAATGGAACAGAACATACCAGGCTGCCAAGGGCCAGGGAAAAATCATTATCTGCAAGTACTTTATCCTGACACCTCTGAGAAATGAAGGAATTGTGCTTGGAGTCAACTGAAGTGAATGCAAATATCTGTCCTGTCCATCTGAGGAGCCTTCAGTGCTGTTCCAGGCTTGATTGTCATTAGCCTAATGCTATTATTCCCTGATTTTTACAGAAACTGGAAAGGAAGGTCTGGAAAATCACTGGAAGAGATGTTGTGAATTTGGGACACAAATTGTTTCCCACTTTAAGATTCCAGTCACACGTTTCAGGTTGGACTCAGAAAGTGAACATGTTCGTGTCACCATTACATGAGTTAATCTGCTTTTAGCAGCCACCTCCACTTGGGATCCTAGGCCTTTTGAGCAATCCATGCTCCACAATTCCTGGAAGGCCTTGAACAACATCTCAGCACTAATGGACACTGAGGGAGCCAGAGATCATCACAGATCTATCCTAAATTCCTATTTGGAGTTGAAGAACAGGATAAGCTGCCTGTGTAAATATATGAAAAGTGTTTATGGGCAGTAAACTCTGACCTAAAACGCTCTAGCAAGATTCTTACTCTTAAAAGCGCCTCTTTTGAAACTTCATCTTCAGTGATTTGATTATTGTCTGTTTTACTCATGCATTAATTCCCAGGAAGGAATACGCAGCATTTACTGTGGCAATTGCCGCTTTCATTTCCTCTGGTGGAGTGGCAGCTGGATCAAACCCACACTTTGTTTCATCCAGAAAAGGGAATTTATTCATTGTTGAAAAGGGCCACCTTCTGTAGTTTCTCTGAGGAGGAACATTCCTTGGCAATTTTCATTGTTTCTTCTCTTGGAGCTGGCAAACTGAGGAACGCTTAAAGCATCAGTGTTTTGTAAAGAGCTTTTTTATGCACTGTGCATTAAGTGTCAACAATTCTGAGTCCAGAATAAGGTGGTGGCATTTCAATGTATTAATCACTCAGGTTAGCAAAACAAATGCCTGATTTGCCAAGACAGCTAGCACTGCTTCTAAGCTGCTCTAAAAAAAATTGAGAGCTTTTCAAATAGCACTATTATAGTTAATTAGATAGGAACTTGTAAGAAGGCAGCAATGAAATTAAAATAATAGCTTGGTAGCATGGTCTAACATACTCAAAAGTCCAGATGTTAATAGCTGATTGGGAGGAGCCTTAAATTACACTGAAACAAGTTCCAGAACTGGCTTCTTGTTATTCAGCAGGCAATCTGTATGCAATATTTAACAAATCAGGCATTTGATGAATAATTGTTGACAGATCCTGTCTGCTCCACTGCTTTTCACAGAACTGCATCAGTGTGACTAGACACAGCATATGTCTAAGAGGTTCCACAAACTTCTTTACCATTTTGTATATACTCAGTTTCTGAAATCCACCAGAGAGCTATTAATATTGTCCCTTCTACAGAATCAAGGGTTAGCAGGTCTGGAAAACCCAGTAATCTGCTAAAGAGCTACCTGGTGCTGCTGTATGGAATGGGGAGAGCTCCTCATTTGATTTAAGAGCATCTGTCAAACCTTGGCTCTCAGCAAAAACAAATTAATGATCATCTGAAAGAATGCAGCACACACGGAGTAAATAGAAGTAGAAACTACCCCTATTAATAAGAAGGGAGAAAAGCAACTATTTGCAACTTACTCTATCTGTAATTTTTCATTCATGAACACAATGAACAGCCTGTTTTTCAAGAGTACAGCCTTTGGGATATCATTCAGTGTTTGGTAACTTTCTGTGGATCCATCTGCTGAGAACCTACTTATCCTCCATCCGATCTTGCAGAGTCTCTTCAGTCAGGAGCTGGGCTCCAGGACAGGGAGCAGCACGCTGCTGTCACAGACTGGCGGCCCGGCAGCTGATGGACTCGGCATTGCAGGGACCTTTTGGCAGATAAATAACAGGCCACTGCAGGGACAGAACTGGGAACGGGGGCTAAGGCAGCAGGGCAGAGCAGGCTTTGCCCAAGTCAAGTTCTAAGCAGGAGCTGTCTGGTTCTACAGCCTAAACCAAACAGTCCTTGGCCTCACGGTGCTGGCTGTGAGCGAGACATCCTCCCTTGAAAGAGCTTGGAGAGGCAGCACAGGGATTTCAGTTTTGCAGGTTTGCTTGAATCCAAGGCCTTTTCTTTACTGTGGAGCAGGAGAGCACAGAAGACATTCCACCCTCCCTGTAAGTGTAAAGATAGATCACTGCCCATGGGCTGACTGGCACTGCTGCCCTGGCTGCTGGCCATGGGAAGAGCTGGCCTGACCCTGAGTGAGTGCCTTGTTCCTGTCCTCAGTGAATCAAGTGAGTGTTTTACAGCTTAAAGTCATGGCAAAGGCATACAGCATAAAGTTGCACAGCACTTCTTCAGTTTTCACTTGAAATTCTTCTGAATTAGGAGCAATTCACCCGGATGGGTTTAGCAAATTAGGCTACTCTGCTTTGTTTACGCTGCAATTTGCTTTGTAGTGGGATTAATTTGGTGAGTTTCATGAGGAACCTGGGAATTTCAACGACTAAGACTGCAGTGCCCTTCTTTCTCACGGGCCAATCTGTTTGTCCTTCATCCAGCGACAGGTTAAGCCAAAGGCAGCCCAGGTGCACTCGCTGGGTCGGTTTGGCATCCCAGAGCTCAGTTAAAAGACACAGTTGGGCCAGCAGGCTGCAAAAGGAGTCATTTTCTCCCTACTCCAGGTTTTTAAGGATGCTTTCCATAGAGCACAAGAGCTCCCAATCCCCAGGCACAAGAAATCAGGAAAGGAAGGGAGGAGAGTGACGTGGCTGAGTAGGAAACTGCTGGTCAAGCTACAGGGAAAGAAGAGCTGCCCAGGCAGTGGAAGCAGGCACAGAAGAGTGTGGGGACACTTTCTGGAGGTGTAGGAATGGTGCAGAAGGCCAAGGCATGGAAGCAGGCACAGAAGAGTGTGGGGACACTTTCTGGAGGTGTAGAAGGCCAAGGAATGGATACAACCACAGATAAAATATGAGCAGAGGGTCAGATTTCAGTTTCTGGTTTAGCCCTTTACTGGAGCTGGTCAGCATTTAGAGCAGAGCAGCGTTTAGGTGACACTGCAGAGAGCGTGTATTGAATGCTGTGGTATGGCAATTCATCTCTTTTTTAAAAAAATTTAATTTATGGACAGATTGCACAGAAATATGCCTGAAAATTGTTATCATCTATTAATAGGCAGGCAATACTGATTTTGTCTCTATTCCAAAACGAGATTAAAACATAAGCTACAGGAATGTTCTTAATCATTCAGACTTTCTCTAAATATAAGTTGTGACTGATCCTTACTGGCACGCGAAATATTATAATTAACACGCCATAATAAAAATGGTACATTTTACACCGTGGGAAATTGTTCTCTATTAATAAGCCAAGCAAGCGAATATCTGCTACGTGTTACCACCAGCATAATTCAACAATAATGCACTGCAGGGAAATGCATGCTTGGATCCCACAGGTGCTGCTGTCTGGAGCACTCCCAGGAGGGTCAAAACCCAGGCCTGGGTCATGTTTGTACCCCACCACTGAGTTCCTTCCAAGAAGTGGAGAAAAGACAGGGCCGTGCTCTCTTCTGAGTACAGGGCTGTATCCACGAGGTGGCACCCTGCCTGCCACTGCAGCGAGCCAGCGCAGGGCAAAATGAGCCCAGCTGTAGAGAAAAATATTTATCGTCATCCTTAATCCATTCAAACAAAATCTAATTTCTCATCATTTTCATAGCTCTGTATTTCAGCTGTATAAGATTCACCTTATAAGGAGCTAAAGGGGGACATTATTTTTAGTGTCAATGCAGATTTTTACATTTTACATTTACATGCCCGCATTTTTCCTGAAGCTGTGCATTCACATTCATTGTTGATTGGGCACAATTTCCACATAAAACCACCAGTGTTACAGGCTGACTCAAAAGTTGCTGAGACCTCAAAAAACTTTCAGCAGAGCTGGCAACTTGCACAGTTTGATAACAATCAGAGGTAGCTGGATGTCACATTAGTCTGGGTTGGAAGAAAAATATTTTGGGATTTTTTTTTTTTTTTAATATTTAAGCTATAGATATTACAGAAGTCTCCCCAGGACCCAGCAAAAGAAATGTCATAAAATAACTCAAAGACACTGGTGACATCATGTGCCCATTGAGTCAAGAGCTTACGGACAAGACAAACGTAGAACCATTGCATCAGCAGTTTTCTTCAAAGCAGTAACACAAAATTTGATGGACCCAAGTAATTGATTTTAATTAATCTAATTGATTAATTGCAAAAATTAAGCTTAATTTTAAAATTAAGCCTAATTTTTGCAACTAGGAGCAAAAAGAACCTTTAAAAAATATCTAATTCTGACTGTGTTATAGTATAATAGGTAAATATAATATATGTGTGTGTATATGTATAGAATAAAGTATTTTCTGCTACATTTGGGGCAGTTGGCACAAAAGATCAGCCACTATAGAGCTAGATCTCTTATAAAAAAACCTCAGAAACCTGCGATTCCCTCAGCAAGGGGTGTTCTTGCCAGGTCCCGGTGGCACAGAGTGACTCCTGAGCAGGTCAAACCCAGCCCAGCTGGGCAGGAGCTCCCCACGGAGGGTCTGGGCGGTAGCAAGGGTGGATCTGTCAGGAATGACAATTTTTGCCAGGTTACAATGCCAACATCACCATTTCCCGGAGGAAAAACCTTCAGTTGTACCCTAAACTTCCTCTGCATTTCCCCCTAATATTCTGAGGAAAAGCCCTGGCTTGTCTAAGTCTGTTAAGTTACAGCTATTCTCGCCCACAGAGGTTTGTTCTCTGAAAGCTTTTCAGCATCCATTTCCAGTTCAATGGGTTTTCTGAGTCAAAAGTCAAATTTTCTTTCAAAGAACAGTTCTGATGTATGGTTTAAACAAATCCTTCTAACCAAGCGTTGCTCCCTAATGGCTGAGATTAGGCACAAAGAGCAGATTTTTTTTCCTGTGGAGATTCCAGCTCCTTGAGACTTTGTAGTTTGCTTCCTCCCACTCGGCTCCAGCTTTGACTTCTGGAGTCCAGTGTCACACTGTTCTAGCTTGTGGCAAGGGATAGTTTTTGAAAATTTTAGCCTGCTACATTTGTGTCTTCTAAAAGACATGAAATACAAAAATGGATGGAAGAAAGAGTATGAGAACCTGACTTCAGCTGGCAGCTGGAAATCCCTCAACATTCTTGTTTTTCAACTTTTTTTCTTCCATGCTAGTCTGCATAGGAACCAAGAAAGTATCCTATAGGAGCCCCTGAACCCCAAATCTACCTTCTCTTCCCCAATAATAATAAAAAAAAGAAAAAAAATATTCCTTTCTATACCTAGTAGCTTCCATTCCATTCCTTCCTTGGAGGAACCATGGAAGTTTTCACTGGAATACAATATTTTGCATCTTTGCTTTTCTCAATATTTTTCCCTGCTGCCTACAGACAATTAGCAGGATAAAATTCCTCCAAGCAGGTTGAATTCAAATGTTCTGTGCCTTGAACTCTGACTTCACTCTGTGCTGAAAGTGTTGCATATTCTCGACTTGTGGCTTCAGAGCACTCCTTGTTTGCTTCTTGCTGCACAGAATTCCTGCTGCAGTTCTGGTGGACTGGCTGTCAAAGGCATATACTTTATTTGATATTTTAATTCTAATGAGGGTCTCAAAATTAGAACAGGCCCTTTATAGTGACAGTGAGTGATGACTCACCACACAAAAGAGTCTCCTAGACAGATAATTATTTAGGCATGTATTTCAGCAGATCATCCGTTAGGTGTCTCAGAGGAAGAGATTATTTTTTTTATCAACAGGAAGACAAGACAGTGAGTTAAATTACCTTGTAGGTAACACTGACTCAGGAGGGGTAATGGGAAGTTATTTGAGAGCTACATGCACGTCCTGCCTAAATCTGGCCCTTCTTATTTAGCTTGTGACATTTGGAGCTTGCTAATTGTCAAGATTTCCTTGAGCATTTATCTGTCTGGCAATATCACAAGGCCTGAATTGAGTATTTGCTGCTTAGGGGATTGTCATGGTAGGACACGGAATGGATTGACTCCATGGAGCTGTCAAAAGAGAAAGAAGCTTTATTTACAATCCCAGCAGTTTCTTTTAGAACACACTGTGTAAAAAGGTCTGTTATTGGCCCATGGCACTGACGCTGCTCTCCATTGGGTCAGGAATAGGAAACAACCCCTGGGACAGTTGTTCTGGCAAAGGGAACACTGTTTGCTGAGCCTGTGCTGAGACACGGAGAGAGATGGTTTGGAAAGAGAAACTGTTGGCAGCTTTCCCTTGGGAAAGGAGCCGGCAATGGTCAGCAAGCTGAAATTCAAGCTCAGAAATGTCGAGCCTACAGGGGATGACTGGTGCCAGCAGTGCTCGTGGTCCGACCTTGTCACCCCTTGGGAAGAATTATGGTTACAAGCTCAAAGGGGCTCCAGAGGGTGGCCATCAGTCCTGGCTACTAACTCTGTTAACAAAGCGCCCAAAGTAGATCTCAGTTGTGTTTTTTATTTCTTTTTATTCTGAAAGGAAACATCACAGTCTGAAGGAAACTCATGATGCTTTTGAGGTCCTTGAAGAGACAGGCTTCAGATTGTTGGATTAAAATTGTAGCCTGAGCGACTTGACCATGCCAGTGACCTCATTCCATTTAGATGAGCTCTCTGTAATACTGCCCAGGGGGTTGGCTTTTCACAGGGACTCAAACTTCATCTGCTGTAGGAGCTCTGGGCCCCACGCACTGCAGCAGCCCTCAGGGGGGTTTACCTGGGAGGAGAATTTATGATACCTTGAGCTGGGAAGGTCTAGTCCAGAATGTGAGGAGGTAGAAACGCATACAGCATGAGGGTGTCTCATCCAAGGTAAGCATTTTGCAATTTTTCAAATCCCTGATGAAAATTTCCTCTTTCCCCAGGACGCTTAGATAGTATTTTTCTCTTAAATCTCGTATCCATATTATCTCGCCTTTGTGTCTTTTCCCAGCATCAATCTTGCTAAAGAAGCCTTGTAGGTCAGATATCACGTCTCAACCTCAGTTATAATTAAAATATTTATAATTGCTGCTGCATCAAGTTGCTGCGTCAATTATTTCCCCTTGCCCCTGAACTAATGCTCGGTCAGGTCCTCCACAGAGCCTTTGCCCAGAGACCAGTGTCAAAAAATGAACCACGGAAAACAGCCACAGGTTGCAAGAGGAGAGAAGGAAAAATGGCAGTTTAATGTGGAAAGAACGAACAACTTTGTTCCTCTTCAGCTGTCCTGAGCAAATGCTGCTGTCCTGACAAGAGGCTGGTAGGTGGTTTTCAGCTGGTATTTGGAGCATCCAGGGCAAATTATGGTTTTACAGCTGAAACATCGCATATCCCATAATCACCCCATCCCCGGAGTTCCTGAGAATTACTACCCTGTTGTAATTTTTACATTAATAAAGGCACAAACACTCTTCATAGGGAACTAGGCCCATTAGATAGGGCTCTTCATATTTGGAAAGATGACTGTACCCTTTATAAAATAGCAAAATAATGGAGAATTTCATACAAATGTGAAAATTAATGGCATTCCCTTATGCAGTCTTTGATACAGACTTGCTCTGTCTGGGTTAATTTGACTTAATTTTGAATGCTTGCTTGATCCCATATTTTCAATTCCTTTATCTAGTAGTCACATATACTCCCAACTATATTTTTTTTTTAAGCAAAGAATCTTGCTTAGGCTAAAATAGCTTCATAAATTAGCTCACATTTCAAAATAAAAACACATTTCTTTTCAAAGACAATGCCAATAATTGGAGCAATTTTGTAACAGGCAATGCTATCGCAGATAAAACCCAGGAGCTTCACTGCAGAGAATCCACTTTGCACTGTAAGGTAGCAGAGAACCACACTGGTGTATGAGGACTGGATGAGAAAAAGAGGAAGGGGGAATAAACATAAGTAGCATGTGCAGCAGATACGGTGGTTAGAGAGGTACAAATTCCCCCTGTGGTGTTTGGCGTACACACAAGTGCCCTGTGCACGGTGCAGCCAACTTACAATAAACAGACAGAACCTTGTTTTAAAATCTCAGGCCACTTGTGGGCTCGACATTTCTGAGCCTGAATTTCAGCTCGCTGACCACTGCTGGCTCCTTTCCCAAGGGAAAGCTGCCAACAGTTTCTCTTTCCAAAACATCTCTCTCCGTTTCTCAGCACAGGCTCAGCAAACAGTGTTCCCTTTGCCAGAACAACTGTCCCAGGGGTTGTTTCCTATTCCTGAACCAATGGAGAGCAGTGTCAGTGCCATGGAGCAATAACAGACCTTTTTACACAGCGTGTTCTAAAAGAAACTGTTGGGACTGTAAATAAAGCTTCTTTCTCTGCTGACAGCTCTGTGGAGTCAATCCATTCCGTGTCCTACCATGACAGCTACTGGTCCTGTTAGGGGCCGGACACAGCTCTCTGGGGCTGAACAGGTCTGGCATCATTTCCTTGACGCCTTTCCATGCTGGTCACTGCTGTACTCCTGGGGTGGTGCTGAAGGCACTGGGGATAGCAAACACAGCAATTGCCACTGAGCAAAAAAGGCTTTTCCTGTCTGGCAACCCTTTCCAAGCCATAATGTCCTGTTTCTCTACTTCTTTTACAAGAATTGAGTTACCTAGCTGTGCATATTCTTGAATAATAAAACCAAACTAAACTAAAAAAGGTTTGTTCTTATGGAACCAGATTTTTCACATATTTAAAAAAACACACAATATATTACTGCTTTCTGTTATTATTCACATTGTAAAATATCAATACATATTTCTATTTCCCCCTTGGCCGTGGGTGCATTCTAGGGCTAGATTTAACTTCTGTGGAAAGTAATTTCCATTTTCTTTTATTTATGTAGTTGTATTTATGTGGTTTTACTTATGTAGTTTTAGTTGAGTACTTATGCTCAGTGTGTACAGCCATGAATCTTCAGTTGCTATGGCTAAAACCAGCAAAGCGCATTATCATTTGTCCATCTTCATGTTGGAGAAAGAAATGTAAACAGCCTTTTCCTCTAGGATTTAAACAATGAGAAAAAGTTGCACAGAATTGCTATTAAAGCATAAATCCAGAGTGAGAGTAGCAGCAATAACTACCACTTTCCTAATGTAATGATTTTCATATCCTCTTCAAAAGTGCTTGAAAACCCACAGGATTTGTCTGAATATAGATGGGCTGACTATTACGGGAGTTTAGTGCTTGATCCAGTCTGACTCTTAGTCATGATTCAAAAGAAATGGGATAATGGTCTGCTCGCCTAAAATCAGATGCATCATTTGGATGTTCAAATCTCTTCTTAAGAAGAACCCTTGAAAGGAGTCTTCAGTGTTAATAGGAAAATGAGATTATAAAGAGTAAAAATACCACATTACACAAAACCAACTATTTTTGGCAAGAGCAAAAACCAAAATACAGAAAGGCTGTTCTATATTTCTGGATTTGGAAACTTTTATCCAAATACAGAAACTGAGAATTTTTTGAGAGTGAATTAAAATGTCATTAGAATAGAATAGGACAGACTAATTCAGTTGGAAGGGAATTGTAACAACCATCAAGTCCCGCTGCCTGACCAACAGCTAAAGCTTGGTGGTAATTGTCCAAATGCCTCTTAAAGACTGACAGCCTTGGGGCATCAGCCACCTCTCTAGGAGCTGCTCCAGAGTTCAAACTCCACCCTCTCTGTGCTGATGCCTGAAGTTTAACTTCCCTGTATTTCAGGCTCTGTGCTGCCCAGGGTGCAGCTCTGAGCTCACACTCAGCGTCACTCAGCTCTGCACACAGCAGGGACACAAAACAAATCCTTCTCCTGCTGCACACCAAGGACAACTTTCAGCCCAAAAGCACAACCAAGGCTGGGCTGGAGGGAGGAACAAGAAGGATGGGACCTCACAGCCTGCAGCTGTAACTGGACAATTAAACCCCAATGTGCAAATGGACCAAAACTTATCCAAGTGTGAGACCTGGTGAGTGTTTGTCCATTTTGTGACCATTTTGGGTCCAGCTTGGGGGCAGCCCTGGCCAGGCTCTTGTCCTGCCCAAGGTGTATCTTGGAGGGGATTTAATAAATCCCTGCTTTATTCTCTGGCTCTGTGCAGTCTCTGCTCCAGGCCAGCCTCCCCAAGGCATCAGGACAGAAATGCTGCCCAGTGTCCATCCAGTCTGAACCTCCCCGGCACAGCTTTGAACCATTCCTGTGCATCAAGCACTGGATACCAGGGAGAAGAGATTGAATTCAACCAAAGAAAGGTCACATGAAATAATTATGACTTGGCAACCGAATTTAGTCTAAAAGATCATTCTAACTTGGCAGGAGAATTTAAGCAATCAGATGCTTCCAACTCATTTCTGTACCTTCTATGTGTCTTGTTTTTATGATATAGGTTACCACAGAAAGAATGTAGAACTGTTGCAAAATTAGAAACAGAAGATAAAAATAATTCAGTGCTGTACCTGATGAACCACAAGGCTTGTTTGCATCACTTTAGATCAGCTGTTCTGTAATATTCCAGATAACATACGCATCTTAATGCTTTACTGGATGACCATGAAGCCAAAGCTGAACAGTTCATTTCTGGTGTTCCTTTTCATTTAACTTCATTGACACTTCACTTATCCTTGCAAAACATACTCTGAAACCATGCCAGAAACGGAAGAGGAAAATGCCAATGTAATCAGCCACCAGAAAGGCATTTGGACACAGTGTGAAAATGTCCTTGAGCCTAAATAGAGGCACATCAATAAGTGTGCAGATGACAAGAGATGCAGGACTTGGGGAACACTGTATTATTTCCCTGCAGTAAGCAATAAACTTTTTTTTAAGATGTATAGTGAGAGAAGAAAAAAAAAAACTATAGATTTAAAGAAATGCCGACCATTATTTGTGGTCTTTATTGTGCTGCCGGGAATTGAGAAGAAATCCCTGCTGGAATATTCACAAATGATCAGAATGTTCTGGGAGAAGCATGTTCCCTGCTAGAACTGAAATGAGAAATTCATCTCTCTGCCCTAGCACACTAAGCCCCAGCTCCTACTGCCTGGGAGCTCAACGGGAATTTCAGATGGAGTCCAGGGAAAGCAAGGCTGAGTCCTCCTGAATACAAGCAATAAAATTCTCAGTTCCATGAACAATTTTTTTTTTTTTTAGGGAAATTTCTCACATACAATTCTCATGTGTTCACCGAACCTTTCGCTTGACATCACAGGCAAGAGTTGTTTTGTTACAAACTGATGATAATTTTAATTGACTAAAATATCTAACATCTTAAATGAGAAAAGACGTTTTCAGCAATCCCATAAAAGAAGCAAAATTTCCTCTCTAATTTATTTTGCTGAACGCCTGGTGCATTAACACCTGTTAAAAGCAAATGTACTAACAGGAGTTCTAAAAATGAAACATAAAAATAAAACCCACATTAAATTGCCACAACAATTGACTGTTATATCAATGTTCTTTGCACACAGTGATGCAGTTCTACATAATGCAAATTTTAAGGGAGACAATCTTTCCAAAAGGCTGAATCCTGTAATGCAGGGTACATTTTCCATAATATCCCCCTATGTGCTCTTATACAAACATCTGGTAAAACTTCCTTAATAAAATTAGAAATCTTTGCTATCTGGGAAGCCTCGTTTCTTAACAATTGATTTCAAAGGAGCTGGGGGATAATTGGGTGATAACAACAGCGGAGCTGTGAGAAGAACTAATTATGTTAAACAAATCTTGTGCTTCTTGACACTGTAACCAATATGCAGTGTAGTGGAGAAGAGGGAAGAAGTGATAAAAACTGCCTTTTTTTCATTAGTGACATCTTAAAACAAATAGTAGGAAACATATTTGTGTGAAATTACCATTCTATAAACGTACAAGGAAAAGAAAAATATTATGGTACCATAGAATGGTTTAGACTGGAAAAAGCCTTTAAGGGTTTCAAATCCAGCCATTAACCCAGCACTGCTCAGTCCATCACTAAAATATGTCCCTAAGCACCACATCTATACATATTTATTTTAAAATCTATATTTAAAAATCTACTATCAATCACAACTCATTTTGAAGGCTGTCGATTTTTTAAATGGTCCTTTGTATTAAGATTTGAGTGACATATGTCATAAAAAGAACCCCTTACATTAATTTTTCCATGGGCTTTTGCTGTCCAGAATTACTCTTACATAAGTGAGACTTGTTTCTTACATCGGCTGTCTAAAGCAATGGAAATAAAACAGCTCTCATCATGATTGGCTTCCTCCTGGCATCCTAAGGAAGTCACAATTTGTGATGTGATAATGGACCAGGCAGCAGCCACTGTCATCTCAAACAGCAGACACTTGTTTTCTTCCACTTGGGAAGAGCTACCAACCTGGCAGCCTTGCCCACGTGGGGAGGTAAGGAGAGGGTGCAAAAAAGTGATGGGTTTTGGTCTGCACAGGGCAGAAATTCAACACAAATATGCAGCTATTTACTGCTGTGCCTTCCTGAAAGATGTAGAGTTATTTGCAACATGTGAATGGGAAAAATAAAATAAAATTTTTTGGAGCAAGGTGTCTCACTGTGTTTGAGACAGGATATACTGCAGTCCAACAGTAATGGTGCTGACAAGGCTGAATTTATAATCTCTGTCTCTGTGATTTTCAGAATTATTGACAAAACTTTAATTTCACAGTAGTTTTTCAGAGTATGATGGTAGAGGTTTTTATAAAGACTGAGGTAATGAATGAGAATGACATGGCTGGGACATTCTCCAAAGTTAATTTAGTGCAGCTACTCATTAAGTAGTCTTTTTAGCAATTGTGTGAGATTCATTTTGTAGAAAGTTCAGGCATTTGCTAGATCCTGAAGAATAATATCAACAAGCCTGAGCAAAAGCATTGAGTAAAATCCACTGTGTTTTGATCTGAAATGAATAAATATTTCCAGTCCAATATTTAGATTCCCTTTTTATTCTGAACTTTGAGTCTCAACCTCAAAGTAAACACAGGGGATGTAAAATCTTTTCAAATGAAACTAAAAAAGATTTCAACCTCTTTAAGACAAACTGGAAAATGTGGACAGTTGCCTGCTTTGTTTTGGTTTTTTTTTCTCATTCAGGCTCTCAGGGGAATTCTGTTCTCTAGAATGACAAAATATAGCAACTTTTCACCTATGTCTTGTAGAACAAAATTCTTCTTTGGTATAGATTATTTTCAGATAATAGACTATTAGTTAGTGTGAATTCTTTGCCTATAATTCATGCCTTTATTTTTCCCAACCATTTTATGCTGCTTTGTTGAGATATTTTGGTTTTATGTAGATACATTTAGTCCTGCAGTTCTATATTTCAGGCAGTAGAAAAATTAATAATTTACAGCATAATTCAAACCAAGTCAACTTTCTATCATGTGGCTGAATCTTGTTTGCCCTACCTTCAGATATCAAACTTCTTGCTCTATTCCATTGTGTCTTAATTAGCGGCTTACAGCCACCACGTGACTAATCACGGATAGAATCAGGGTTGGAACAGATGAAATGAGGGATATGTGAACATGTGAGACATGAGCTCGGCAGGGCCATTCAGAACCTGGCTGTCCTACCCAGAAACCTCCACCAAACGTATTTGCTGATATTGAGCATTCTCACAGTAATGCAGAATAGGCCACATCATGTTTTTCCATGTGTGGAGAAGTGAAGGGCAGAACCTGGACTGTTGGTTTGGCTCTCTAGTTACCAAATATCCACAATGTGTCTTGCTCAGCCTTCCTCAGGCCAGAATTATCACGGGAAAAACCAGCTATTAACAGGCTCGAGCTTGCGGAGGGTTTGTGTAGAAACACTGCTGGCTGTCACCTTCATTAATAACAGAAAATATTTCAAAGAGGGGCAACATTCAAATCCGTTGGAAGTTCCAGTGTTCACCTGGGGTTGTCCAAATAACCTGGGGTTCTGCCAACAAAATTTCTTCAGTTTGGAGATCATCTTTGGAATTTTCACAGAATAGACACTTTTCCTATGACTTCCCTCCTGCTTTTTGCTGAAGACTAAACCACACTTTTCATGGGGAGAGCCAGACTTGTTTTTAAAGATGGTGGAAACCTGAGGACTTTCTAAGATCTTTTTCCCTAATAAAGTGAGATTTACGATGCCCGTGTGCATGTTAATCTGTGCCTACAGCACGAGCCTTCCATCCCTCATCCAGCCTCGTCCAGATCTGCCAGAGACACTGAGGTCTCCTGGGTCAAACCCTACCAGGGAATTGCAGCTCCCAGCAGGACCCACCACCACCCTGCAGTCAGGATAAGTGAATTTTTTAGCTCGCTCTTCCCCTGCCCAGGCAGTCTGGAGTGAGCAGGGTGCTGGAACCCTGGATGCTGAAAATTTCAGGCTTTCTGTGCTAAAAGTTGCTGACCCTTTCAGCGAGCAAGCACCACATTTAACCCGAGGCTTTGGGACAGGCTCCGGAGATTGAGTGACGGCCCTGGGGTTGTGGGTGTGTGGCCTGAATTGTGTGATCTCACAGGGTGAAAAACTTAGAATTAAGATTTTAATGTATAGTAGTACATGTGAGTCAAGATGGAGGATTTGGGACTTTGTCTGGGTCCTTCTCCTTCACCTTCTTCTTCCTTCTTCATGGGTTTGGGTTGTTTTCTGTAATTGGGTGAAAAAGGTCCACATTGTGGGCTTTGGGTGGTCATTATTGGGTCAAAAGTATAAATAATATAGGTGTCACCTTGTTATTGTGGGATTATTGCTTAAATAACCTTGGAAAGAGTCAGAGGCACTCCATTTTAGCTTTGTTTCCTAGCTGGCTAGTCAGTGCTCACACCTTGTGAGTCTGTAAATAGATAAGAAATAACAAACATCCAAGTCTGAACACGAGCATACATTTCTGGTGTATCTATCCTGACCTTGGCAGAGAGAAAAAAGAAGCCCAGAACCATGGCAGCACCAGCCTGAGCTGTGGTCAGCAGGCTCCCTGCACAGGGGAGGGTGGGCAGGGAGCTTTGGGTTAGAGAATATGCTTGTCAAGGGAAACAAAATAAAATTTAAAAAAAAAACCAAAACCAAACCAAACCAAACAAAAAAAACCCAAACAAACAACACCAAAAAAAAACCCCAAAACCAAAAAACGACAACAACAACAGCAAAACTTGAAAATGATGTGGTTAAAGGGAGCCTGGAAGAGAGCTGCTTTATTAGGATGAGAGAAAGCAGTAAGTGAACCAGAAAGGAGCCAGGTTTTGCGGGATCCCTGAGAAGCCTGCCTGCTCCCACGAGGTGTTTTACTCCATGGAGCAAACCGTGAGCAGCAGCAGCAGCAGCGGCAGTGTGCACGTCCCAGGGGCGGGCATGCACAGCTCAGCTGGACATTTCCACAGCACCTCACAGCCCCAGCACGTCTCAGTGGAAACGCTCCGGTCACTCACGCCACATCTCAGGATCTGCTCTGTCACTGGCCTTTTTAATCCCTTTTCTGAGGGTATGGCCCACAGCTCCCTCACTCACCGCATTTCTCCTTCGCCTGCAGGCTGTGGTGCCAAAGGCCATGGCAGATCTGCGCTCTGTCTGTCTGTCTGTCTGTCTGACTCCGTCCAGCTTCTTGTAACAAAACCGGCAGCTCAGCAGTATTTGGGGCCTCTGTGGCCTCTGAAACTGGGAAGATTTTTTCCTCAGATAAAAGGATTTAGAGCATTTAGTTGCTACACCTACTAGATATCCAAGTTACCTGTGGGAAATCGAGGTATTTTGGCAGCTGATCTGCTACACTGTGGATTCAGACAGCACTGAACTGCTGCTATGCCTAAGCCTTTCAGCATTGTGCTGAGGAATTTGCTTGCATTGATAATGTAATCATTAGCCTGTGGGGATTTCTGGATTTCTTGGTTTGTCTTTATTTTTATTTTTTTTTTCCTGAGAATCATCCACAGTGAAAAGTGCTTGATATTATTATACAAACATAAAATAGGACCTCAAATTTGCATTTCATTCCTGTGATCTCTTATCTTTAGAGAAGGATTAGAAGCTAAGCCTCTTTACCAAAATCATCGAACATATTAATTATACACCATATAAATAATTTAATTGCACACAGAGAATAGTGTTTCATACATACTTCTTTTTAGATGATGGAAATTATTGCAAAGCAATTTTTCTTTTAAAGCTTTTCATGGTTAAAATCTATCCTTCTTAAGTGTAATTTATAATTTGGTAATAGACAACAAAATTTGCTAATGCTCACAATGTATAGGAATGGGAAATTCTATTAAAGGTTGAGAATATCAGCGAGGTTATGATCCTCATATGCCTCTTGTTAGATAAGCTCAGACCATCAACTACTTAACTCTGACTCCACGAAAGGGAACGTGGCTTCGTCCATCTGCCAGCACTGGGGCTTGCCCACAGCATTGCCTGGGTCACCATAAAAAAACTTCACGAGAAAAACTTGCCCCCTTCAAGTCCTGCACCCCTGAAAAACAGCACCAGCATATCCCAAATGTCTGGAGAAATGTGTTAAAGATGTCAGAGTTGGGGGAGGAGAAGGAGATGCACGTACAAATCTCAAGATGGATAAACTCTGTCAGAATATTACTTGCATCAGAATCTATCTTCAGATTTGTGTGTTCCTATTTTCTGATTTTTTTTTCTTTTAGTTGTGCGGACTCAAATCACTGTAATTTAAAGAAAAAGTTGCTCCAAAGGGTATCTTGGTATAAGGAGTGGAAGGAAGAGCCCTGCATATTTATAAAACCCCATCTGGAAATCCCATTATACATTAATTTACTGATACACACTGCCTACTTAGCCTCAAAGAAGTTTCATTACTCACTTAGGGTCACCTCTCTGGTGGAACATCTTATTTACCTGTCTCAGCAGAGATTTATAAGCCTGACTGTAACATTTGTCCTTGAGGTTTCCTTTCCCCCTGCCTGTGCTGGATGACTTCCCTGGAGTGCCAGTCTCCATAGTCGTTGTCCCTGGGAGCAAGTAGAGGAAAAGAGCTGACAGTAAAAGGTGCCGGGGCAGATTCTTCTGGAGATGATGCCAATTTTTCAGAAGCACACTGCTGCTGACCCTGGTGCAGCTCATAGTGGATGATGACTTCAGTGCTATGGACTTCAGCAGGCCCAGGTGAGTGTGGGGAGGTTGCAGGGAGGGCAGAGATTTATTCTGAGAGAGAGCAGAACCCTGTCGTAGTTCAACACACACACACACACACACTCACTCTGGTGAGAAGGCATGGACTGTTTATTATGTAAATCTGACTCCACTTTTATAGTATTTCTACACAGACCAGGGGTTGGGGGAGAAGGCTGACGCCTCTCCCCATCCCATTGGTCAAGACAACTGTCCATCAGCTGTCCATAGCTCTAAGACAAGAATGTAAACTACCTTGAATTAAAGAAAACATTGCTTCTGTTTATAACACCCGTGTGTAAGAAAAACCTTAAGAACTATGAACTGTGAGACACAAACAGAAGGCTGAAAAATCAGGGCAGCCGAACCTCTGGATCCTTCTGTTGTTAACCCATCTACGAAGGGGATACTGTGGGTATTTACACAGGGGCTTTGGCTGCCATGTGCAAATTCCTTCCACGTTTCCAAAAAAAGGCTGATAGGTTCTCACCCAGCCCCCAAGTCAGAATTTCCACTCTGAAACTTACCCACAATAACAAAACTAGGTGGGCAGGAGACATGTAGACATGAAAGCAAATAATTATCCTGAGTACTCAGTGAAAATTAGAAGAATTTAGGATCCTATACCTAAGTGCTTTTGTGCTCTTGTTGGGATTGTGGTTAGAAAAGCACAATAGACAACAAAGGTCCAATTCCCCTGTGGAGTTCCACCGACAATAAAGGGCAACATGCACTCAAATAGAGAAGCACATTGAAGTATATTCATATAAATAAATGAGTGAAAAGATGACTGTTTTCCTTTTCTCTTGAGAAGTCTCCTGCTCTTTGCAGATGCAGATATTAAATTTTCTTCTGCGAATGTCTCATAAAAAAGGGCCACAACAGGTCAAAGAGTAAGATGGAAGCTGTCCATGAGCCAGTCCCAAAGCTGTGTGTCACCTCAGCTGAGATGTAGAGTCATTGTTCTACCTTCTTGAAGCTGTGAAAGATAATTTTTAATTTTTAGCACAAAGAGAAGTTAGACTTCTGGCCATATTAAATCTCTGATATGCATATTTGGATTAACTAAAGATATTCGGCAGTGCCAATCAAAACACTTATTTCCTGGCCCTGACTAAAAGTGCAGTAGCTGTGTAGTACTGAACAGCTGTTGAGTCTTGTAAAAAGTGGATGATAGCTGTCTATGTAAACACGTCCTCTCTTCCATTGGTTATTGAAATTGGGATGTAAATATGGGATTTGTTATCAATAAATAGCAATTTCTGAATTTTTATTCTCCCATTTATTTCTATATCCTTGTCAAAAATGTGGAAATGATCTATGGTTTCATCCAAGATCAAAATAATAATAATAAAAAAAGAACTGCCACTAGGAGCAGAACTGCTAAAAATCACAGGAAAATGAGATCCTCAACATATAACAATGACAATAAATTTTTCCTTTTACAAGACATTTGTAAAGGATGTATTCTCATTGTAATTTTTACAAGTGTAACTCTCAGTCTCTTCAAGGTCCTCCAGTGATCATAAAATTATTTTCCTTCACGTCATTTTGAATGATTTCCTATCTAGTTTATTGTTAATGCCTGCGCAGAAGTGTGAAGTATGGGCTTATGATCTCTCTCTATAAAAATGTAATGGATCTTCTCCTGGTAACAATTCTCTCCAGTAAATGCCTTAGCGTGGCTGCTGCATTCCTACAAGACCATATCCATAAAGCTTAAGCACACCTGATTTGCTATTCTGATGCTTTGCATAGTCTACAAAAGAATAAATACAAATCTGCTTACCATGCACCATACACAGGATCTAATCCAAATCAATACAGACTTCAGAAAGAGGGAGATAAAGTTTTTATCATATTCTTTCAGACCCTGCAGTTTTCCTACTAGAAGCCCATGAATTAAAAAAGATATTTTCTTCCTAGTAAGCACAGTGCCTTCCATGTCAAACAACAGCCTGTAATTCTAAGCAGCTCTGTGTACAGTGATTTTTCTACCTCATTTCTTTGCAGGAAGGATATTGTTCTATTTTTTGAATCCCTGTGATTTTTAAGGATGACACTGGTTTGAAAATTAGGTTGCCCAATTACTGGTGAGCCATTTCAGTAATATTTCTCTCATTTGCATGAATAACACTTCATCAGTCAATAAAAAAGACCTCTATGGAATTTTCGATCTGTTTTGTTTTTTTTTTTTTTCCCCAGCTATTCTGTGCAACAGAGCAAAGAAAGATAAAAATGATTACACTGGGTTATCCATCTGACACCAGTGTTCTGCCTCTGAGATCATTTTACAATGCCTTCAATGTAAATATTTTTTGGCCACGCTTCCTGAGCTGCTAAGGTGGGACTGCCTGAGGACTCCTACCACAAGAAACCTCAGAACTCCTGGGAGATGACTGGACCTGAGCCAGCAGGTACCCGAGGGAGCAAGAGCCAATCTTTCACTCTTCTCTCATATGAAAGATCATTCCCATTCATGGCCTGCATAACTTTTTTTTTTTGCCCAAGTCAGCAAGAGCAGTATATGGGAAGGAAAATAATGCTGAGCATATCGTAAAATATTATTTTGTAGTTATGCTTTTATAAGCACTTAAAAGGCAGTAAAGTATTTGAGATCCATCTCATCTTTCCAGAAGAAGAAAAATCAGGGTTTTTTTTTTCTCAGGCTAGATAATAACATTCAAGGTTTAAAATAGAATGAAGAGAGATGTGACTTTACAGCAGATATAAAGTCTTTATAGCAGTGTGGATGGAAGGAATGTGATGGCATCTTCCTGCAAGTTTCCCATGACCAGTTTGGCACCTGAAGGGAAGATGAAGAGCAGACACGAGCCACGAAACAATCCCTTTTCATTGTGCCTGCAATGAGGAACTCTCTGTTTGCAGCCATGAAAGGGGTAAAAGCGGCACAGGTGAGGTCAAAGGATGTCTTTGAAATCTTGGCCAGAGCTGAGTGAAATACTTGGAGAACTTGAGGTATGGGTTCTGGAAGTTTCAGTGCAATAAGAAGAGAAAGCCAACAGCAACACACAAAACATCACTTTCCTGGCAAAAATATTGCCCAAATGTCTCCCTATTGCTTCTCCTAAGTCAGTACATTTTCCTCACCCAGAACCATGAGCTCATCTGGGCAGAGGGTGTTGATTTCTACGTACTTGTAAAATAATGTGATGAATATAATGAGTGGTACGGAGCAACTGGAAGAAAATTCCTTTGACAGGAAGCTCAAAGCTTAGCTTGGATTTTGATTAGATCAAATCAAATCTGATCAAAAATCAAAATCAAATCAAATTTGATTAACAATTTTAGTCATTAGAATGGTATTGTTGACTTCAGTGACCAAGTCATATTTGCAGAATTGCTCCCGTGGAAACCTGATGGTCTTAACACTTTAAGCATTCATCTCACTGCCCTGCACTTGCTGATTATTTATTTTTTTAGGACTGCATTTTTTTCCTCGTTGTTTATTGCACTGTCCCTGCCACAGACAAGTACAATCAATGAGCCTTTGGATTAGAATTGAAAAAATGGAAATGGGAGGTATGATAAAAGGCCGGAT
This sequence comes from Donacobius atricapilla, assembly GCA_013397315.1. NCBI lineage: Eukaryota > Metazoa > Chordata > Aves > Passeriformes > Mimidae > Donacobius > Donacobius atricapilla. The sequence goes on from WBMY01017833.1 coordinate 521,856, forward strand.
TTTAACAATGTGCTTGCAGCGACAGAAGTTAGTGCTTTTAGATTAGGAGCAATCCGCAAGTCACAGCTCTGGATTCACTTTCAATGCCAGCATAGAAGTCATACATTTGGTCACCTGTGACAAACCATAAAGCTGGTTCTATTCTTAATTCTATCCTTTTTCTCCTCTGTAAAAGAGATAAGATGCCATCAGATGGACTAAGCATGCAATTATTTTACTAAGAAGAGCCCAATGTTGATCCCAAAGCATTTTTTTAAAATCTGACAAGTTCAGAGTTTTTATTATTGCTTTTGCTTCGTAAATCTCTTTCCTACTCATGCTTTGTTGTGGGCATAGGATACTGGTAACTATGATTCAGTGAAATTTTCCAGAATACAATAACACTGAACTGCCTTATTCAATAACTGCATCCAGTTCATTCTGGGACAATGAAAATGCCTTTTATGATTCATTACAACTTTCCTTTGTTCTTTATATGATATCAAACCATTAGATGGCAATTATCTGAAACTCTTGCCTGCCAGCAACTTGGTGATTGCTGAGAAAAGGCAAAAAATCTCGCGCATGTCCTGTGTGGTGAGTGCCTGAAACTACCCCTGTATAACTCTGCCAGCACAAGATTATTAAAATACAAAGTAATTAATGTTTATGACTCAAATTTAGCAACAAGAAATCTCACTGATGAGAGTAGGCTGCATCTGAACCCTCACAGAGAGAGAAGTAAAGGAGTGACTGCCCTGTACTAAACAGGGGAACTGAACTTTTCTAGATAGATCTATTAAGTCATGTGAGTCAATTTACAGAGTCAGATGTCCTAAGACTCAGTGGCAGTTTAACACCTAAGTATTATTTAGTGGAAAGTGTACTTCCTAAAAAGATTTTTTTTCTCTATTTTCATGTGATAAAATATCACAAATACCAAATTAATTAAGAAAAGCAAGACTAGTGGGGGGAGATTTTGGAATAACTTGACTAAAAATATTTCAATTTCTTGAACTAAACCAAAAATTCTGCATCTATGCCTCCTCATGGTACCGTAATTTAAATATATATAAATATATATCAAATATATTTTTTTAATCTGGGTTAATGAGTCTCTTCGCTTGAGGGCCAGGCTTCTCTCTGTTCATGGAGAAGATGCTTTCCTGTTTGCTGCTTCATGGGATGCCTGTGCTGGGGATGTCTGTTGAGACAGATCCACTGGGATTGTACCCATTCTTTGGGAACACCTGTGGTAACATGTCTGTGATTTCCAGGTACAATGCAGCTCAACGTGATGTGCAGCAAAGTCAAAAACTTCCCTGACAACGGAGTAGCCACAAAGAATTTGCAAATAAATAGTCTTACCAGGGCTGCATGACTCAAATTCCCTTCGGAGGGTGTACTGAATTCCTATTTGTTACCTTGAAAAGTGCAGTATTTAAAGTATTTCAAAAGCTGTTTAACACAAATAAGATTTTTCTGCCGTACTTTGGGGTGTACTTTGCGTTGCTTTTAAAACATGATTTTTTTAAGGAACTGTAACATCTCATGAAAAGGACCTCAGAAGAGAATTAGACTTTTGAATGAGCTGGCTGCACACAAAACACTCTAACAAGAATCAAAGAAAAGTGTGCCGTGGAGACAGAGGCTTTGCTCAAATCAGTAGCTGAGTTCTTTTCTATTGTAATGGAGTCAGGATTTCACCTTGTGTTTTTATTGCCTCGTTTCTAAGCACAGCCTGGAAAACCATGGTAAATAATTGTTGCAACTGCCAGGAAGAGAAACTAAAGTGGGCACTAAACATGAGAGCACATATATTCTTCAAAATGGCCCTTGCACATAAAAATGTGTAATAAAATCTCCTGGAAGTGCTCAGCACTGCAAATGAATCTGATTCATTTTTCATATGTAGTGAGAATCAAGGAAGTAGAGAACTCAGGCATTAGGTTGAAAAAATGACAAAATATTTTATAAAAGAAGTTTCACAGTGATTCTGTTCAAACATTTCTTTTGAACTTGGTCTTGCATTCTTTATGCCCAAGAAAATCTCAGTGATCCCAGCAGAATCTTGGCAGTGGAATGCAGGACTGAGATCTGGAGTGGTGAACCCGAAATAGCCAAAGCTTTATTCTTTAGGCTTAGTCAAACTCCTCAGATGTTCAAAAGTCAAATGTCAGCAGTATGACCAATAAATCCTCATTTTGCCACTTAAGCATCCGGAAGTTTTCCTAGTATCTCACCAGGCATCCATGGAGTATAAGTCCTCCCACTTCTATTTCTGTGATAATGAAGACTCCAAACTCATTTTTCAGCCCTGGCTGTGATGCTCCACTGGGAGCACACACATCTTGTTCTCGGTACTGCTCTGATTTGGGCCCATCCCTTACATCCCCTGGATCCTCCAGGGCTTTTGGATAATAAATGTACAGGTGTCTTTGTGAGTGTCCTCTCACGTGGTAGTGGTGAGGGCTGTTTAGGTGTGCCAAATATCAATAATACCCAAGAAAACATTACAAAAGGATGGACAAAACTCCCATCTGATTCTGCCACGCCAAGTCCAGGTCCTGCAGAAAGAAGATCCTGTGCTCCAGCCATCATTCTTCAGAAGGTCCATCCCCATGACCAGGGGAGATGTTCCAAGGTGTTCTTGTGGTGGTGAGAAGATCCGAATTCTATACTCCAGGTGGTGGGATAGAATAGGATCTTGAAATAATTCACAGCTTTGACGAATGTTTGCATTTTTTTCCTTCTAGTTTTGGCATATGCATATTAATCGCAGACACTGGATACCAGAGCTTCTGCTGCGGGAGATAACAACTCCTCGAGGTATTCTGAAAGCACCAGTAACTTTATTTGGGGGTTTGGGGGTTTGGGGGGCTTTTGTTTGTTTTGTTGCCTTTGTTTGTTTGTTTGTTTCAAATAAATTATGGAGGCATAGGCAATCTGCTAAGGACAGGATGAGAAAGGGCTCAGCAGAACAACTTTTCTCCCTTTCCATGGGCAAAATAAAGTACAAACACAGCAACACAAATGCACTCTTCTATGAAATGAACCATGTAACAGCTGTGAATAGAATCTGGGTGTGAATGAGATGTCTGGTAATTGGTTGTAGAAACGAGTAAATCTAACCTGTTTCAGCCTTGTATGAGTGATGTAACACGACGCTAAGCCAGGCAGGTTAACTCTCAATTGCCAGGCTACAAGGATGAGAAATTAAAATGCCAGGGAGAGTTTCATTTCAGTTGGTCTGACAGCCGTGCTCCTTTGTGAGCAGAAAACAAGCCCTAGAAAAACAACACGTTTCATGACGTATCAGATACAAGACCGTGTGATATATCTTACACAGGAATGTAAAAGTAGGCTCTTTATGTGCTGATAGGTGGCCTTACATCAATTCTGCTGGCACATTCAACCTACATGCAGCGTTTGAAAAAATATGCTAAATTCTGATGCAATGCCTGATAAATATTGATCCTGTGTGACCACAGAGAACCAGGGTGTCATTTTTCTAGTACTGGGGAAGGGCTGGTCTTTTGAAAAAACCCAAAACACCTCTAAGTCACCATAACGGTCATAAAATATATGTAATTGATCTTCTAGAAATAAAATATTTCCTTCCAAGGAGCATGGAAATCTACATTCTCTATCCAGATTTTGGGGAATGGACGCAACCTTATATAACCTCAGTGCTTCTCCTGAGAGTCTGATGGATCGGTGTGTTTTGTTATAGAATGATTTCTGTACTACGTCTGAAAGATGTCAGTACTGCATGAAGTCAAAACGGGAAGACCTCTTTCAAAATCCTCTGCAGCTGTTCCGTAAATATCTCACCTCTAGGGTTCTTCTCCTGAAATCAGGATGGCTTTTCTAGGGCTAAGACACTTCTCCCCATAAGCAGATCTTCATGAATGTGTGAAGGGCAGAAAGAAGAAACATTTGGAATTGAATATATATTCGATTTCATGTATAAGTGTCAGAATCAAGACTATTCTGAAATACTGTGAGGAAACCACAACCCAAGGCACATAGAGGTTCTTTCTGTGGCACTGTCCTCCATAAAAAGGAGTAAGTGGGAGGCAGGAGGTATCCTTTAAGCCCTCTCCAAGATGGCACAGCCTGAGGTTATATTCTGTGCAGCCCTGCGTTGCTAGTGGAAATATAATGAGTAGGATAAGGAGGTTTTTATCAGAAGGTGACAGCTTCAAATCAAGTCCAGCTTTGCAGACCACGACCCAAGTGCACTACGATCTAAGGGTATTTTATACTGGATGTTCATTTAAGCGACTTCTGCTCACTGGCGCTGTATCTCTGCTGTCCTAATGCAGCAGCACAGATGGAAGTGTGAAAAGTTGCTCCCAGTGATCCCCCTGGAAAAGTAAAAGGCACTACACCCACAGCTGGTGGCCTGAAGGGCTGAAGCAGCACAGATCATCAGGCATTGTTCAAACAGAACTCTCAAAAATCTGAAATAGAAAAATTGGGGTGGGAGGGAGAAAAAGTCTCTGAGATATTAGATATTAAAAGTGAAACTTCTATGAACCTTTACAGAAAAAATCCACTGTAACAATGATCTTGCTTTCAGTGTCTTTTACATCCACTGCATTCTGCTTTCACATCAGTGTACAGGAACGAGCAGTGTACCGAGTTTTACTGTGTCTTACTGTGCCAGCATTATGAAATGTAAGAAAACTGAATGAAAGGCATTATCAAACATATTTTTTGTGTGTTACAAATCCTTGAGTTTGACAAAATATTGCAGTCTGCAAGACTTAAACAGCTACATGTAGCAAATGGAGTTTTAATTTAAAAAGAGGCCGAAAAATCTGTTCCTGGGTAATGATTGTGAGGGGGCACTTAGATATTAAGTCTTGTTAAGGGACATATTTCTTCACCTCAAGGATCCACTCTCCTACTGAGCCTGGTGTCTCTGAGGCTGCCCGCGAGGCAGAAGGTCAGCATCATTTCCTTGATGTGTCGCTCCTCCTCCCCCAGAAGAACACGCTGAAGGATTCAGCACCACAGGAATGAGCCGACTTTTCACACTGTGGGGCACTCAAGCACATCTAGCCCTTCAGGAAACCCTCTAATTGGGCTTCCTACCTGCAAGGCTCTAGAGCTCTAGCCCATAACTTGCGGCAAAGCCGTCAAGAATGGAATTCTAGCCACAGAGAATCTTGCTTATCAAGCTTCACGAGGCTTTCAATTATTATTTGGGAGCTAAAGAAAAAGATTGGAACTCATTTTAAAGAAAACCAGCTAAAAAAAGGGGGAAACTTGCATCAAGACCTGTGTCAGGAAATAAGAACATCCTGATTATTCATTCAAGGGGTTCAGGGCTTCTTTCAGTCAGATGCTCAACCTATGCAATATTATGTGTCTGACATTACTTACAGTCCTTATAAATGTTTATACATGTCCTCTGATTAATTTCTATCCTCCCCCAGTCAATTGGGCTTCACAGCTTTGGATTGGGTGGGTTTTCTATGAAACTAAAAAGTTTTTTTTTTTTTTTTTTTATTAGAGAGAAGTGTATCATTAATTGCTCCTCTGAATCTCTTTGGTGCAAAAGAGATGATGGCAATTTTAAAGCTTTTTCCAATGATGCTGCTATTTCTGTTTAACTAAAAAGAATAAAAATGTTTGATAGCAATGAAAGAAAAATTACTTAATTAGCAGTGAAAAAAGCACTTCTTTGTTGGGAGAAAGAGCCTAAGAGATAAAGGCCTTGTAAAATAAAGAAATCATCAATTAATCACTGGTGGAATTGATCATCCAGTTGCAGAGACAGTAATACAGGCAGTGTTATCGCAAGAAAAGCCACAGTGCAGAAATGATTCTTTAGATTGAGGCATTGTAGTTGGTTGGGTTCTGTGACAATGTTTCTTATCAGGGTAAAACCATATTTTTTTAATACATGTTAATGGTGAACCATATTTACTGGGTTTTGCTGGTATTTTCCTCCTTGATCCTTTTGTCTCATGCTCACTGAAATATTCACTTCTTATTTCACCAGTTCACTGCTCAATTTTTTGACCTTTCATGGAATCACAATCACAGACTGACCAGGTTGGGAAAGACCTCCAAGGTCATCGAGTCCAACCCAGCCCCAACACCTCAACTAAACCACGGCACCAGTGCCACATCCAGCCTTTGTTTAAACACATCCAGGGATGGTGACTCCACCACCTCCCTGTGTGGGCTCAACATTTCTGAGCCTGAATTTCAGCTCGCTGACCATTGCCGGCTCCTTTCCCAAGGGAAAGCTGCCAACAGTTTCTCTTTCCAAAACATCTCTCTCCGTTTCTCAGCACAGGCTCAGCAAACAGTGTTCCCTTTGCCAGAACAACTGTCCCAGGGGTTGTTTCCTATTCCTGACCCAATGGAGAGCAGTGTCAGTGCCATGGAGCAATAACAGACCTTTTTACACAGCGTGTTCTAAAAGAAACTGCTGGGATTGTAAATAAAGCTTCTTTCCCTTCTGACAGCTCCATGGAGTCAATCTATTTCCTGTCCTACCCTGACACCCCTGGGCAAACCATTCAAATTATTCATCACCCTTTCTATAAAAAGCTTTTCCCTGATATCCAACCTATATTTCCTTGGTGCAGCTTGAGGCTGTGTCCTCTCCTTCTGTCAGTGCTGCCTGGAGAGAGAGACCAACCCCAGCTGAGCACAGCCACCCTTCAGGGAGTTGTGGTGAGTGATGAGGTCCAAGAGTCAGTGGACAGTATCCAGGAGTGAACTTCTAAACACTGCTCCTCTTTCCCTTTCCACATTAAAATGCTCACATCCGCACAGATCAAGCAGCCTGTCTGTTCCATTTGTGACCCTGGACATCCAGGGACATCCAAGCTCAGAGCTGGAGCAAGTCGTGAGGCAGGATGGGACAGAGGTTATCAAACCCTGCAATCCATAGAAGACCTGGAGTACAAGGTAAATGAAGGAGGTGTTCTGCTGTGAGGGACAGGTAGTCCTGAAATAAAATCAGAAAAAAAACCCCCAAACACCCCAACAAACAAACAAAACAACAAACCAACAACGCCCCACGCACAAAACAAACAAACAAACTCAAAAACCCACAAAAAAACCCACACAAAGCCCACCAAAAATAAAGAAACAAAAAAAACCACTAGCAAATGAACAAAAACCACAAAAAAGAATCAAACAGTGAAAAACCCCTGCACTAAACCTCTACCTATAAGGCAGCAACTTCTGAGGAGACCTGACAAAAATGTAGGTATTTTTACTACTGCATGCAGCTTGGGCCTCAGGGGGGTAAGAGGTATTATGGGACTTGCAGGGCCAGGAAACATTTTTGACTGCACTGTTCTGTGAGCAACTGGATTGTTCTTGGCTGACTGAAAACAATTTATACATAAATACCCGCAATATGGGAAGCAGTGTAGTTAGAAGATACCCAAGTTAATACTGTATGAGCTAGTCTGGCTAATGAGAGCTGCAGAGCCATGACAAAGGGGAGATCAGGAAGATTAATTTAACCTGACCTTGGCAAGGACTCCCGGTATCCAAGACAGCTCATTTAAAACCCAGATATGGCTACAGCACACTCGAGTCTGCAGTGTAGACACTTTTTCTGATGTTACTTTAATGAAGGACAGAAAATGGGATTGTTATTGAACTTAGGTAAGTGCACAGTGGCAGATCTCCATCTTGCAGAAGCTGCAGTTCAGAATTAGACAAGTCAGTGTTAGTTTACACATGTAACCATGTTTCTGGATTTTTTTATTTCTTTCTTTCTTATTTTTAAATTCCATCTCTAAGCTAATCTGTTCTTTCCAACAATTCCCTGTTACCCATCATATTTTTGCATTCCATCAGGAAGCACTGATTCATTCTCCCAGACTAAGAACATGCCATAAGTGGGAAAAAGTGAAGAATTCAGCTGATGGTACCTGTTCTGAAACCAGAGCAATTGTGAAGATGAGAGTTCAAACACATGAAAGAAGCCGAGTGCATAACTTCAATAACACCTCTCAAGAGTCCTGCTGAATTTACAATGAACTGTGCACCAAAGGTTTTCTTTCATTTAGTTTCCCTGCAGGGCTGACCCAGACAGACTAAAAGCCCTCAGACCTTAAGGGAATGGGCCTCCACAGGAGGCTCAGTAGCCACCCAAAGCAAACCAGGAAAAGAGAATTTACCTGTACAAATGTGTGCATAAATATGTGTACATGCACACGTACCACTCAAATGATTGGTTATTTCTCTAGAAAGGGGAGAAAAGGTTTCTAAGCTTCATATTTCCACCAGGTCACCAACCCACAGAGCCTGTGGTGGTGTGGAATGCATGTCTTGTCTCCAGGATGTCACCTTCTCTTTGCACCACTTCCAGCCCATGAGTCTCAGCTGATTTGGCGAAGAGGAGAGCGTCAAGGCTCAGCAGGGCAAACCCCCGGTCCTGGCTCTTGGTGGGTGTTCCCTGCTAACCACATAGGCCCTTCACAAAGGTAACCACAGCATCATGGTGCCAGCTGTGATATTAAAAGAGCTGGGAGCTTAGCTAAGCCTTTAAAAGCTCTACTGTGAGCGTTTTGAGAGCAGAAAAGGACCTTGGATGATAAAGGTGTCATCAAACAGGAGCACTGGAGGGATGCTGGAGTGACACACTCCCAGCTGTGGGTCTCTTCCCAAGAAGCACCCACGTGCAGTGGTGCCAGTTTCCACCGTGGGCCAAACTGTCTCTGAACTGGAGGAGAGACCTCTGGAAGGAGCAGGGGAGGATTATTCTTCCGTGTCTGTTTGAGCATTCACACGTCTTGGCTTAAGGTATCATCAAGCACAGAACACAATAATAGGAAACCCCACAACATAATTACTAACTCAGACTCATTAATTAGTCACCACAACAGCACGGTGTTGGTGTCAAATGCTTCCTTATCATCAGATTTCAAAAGAAGTTTTGTCTTGTTTCTGTACAAGAATGAGGAAATGCAAACAGCACAAATATTTCAGGACTGCTTACAATTAAAACCTCATGTGTTTGGCATGAAACCACTTCAGCAAAGGAGGCCAGCTGTGCCTTGGCTCTGCAGCCAGGGTGTCCCTTTCGTGCAAACAGCTGGGCACTAAACACAGAACTGCTTTGCCACAGAAAGTATGCCCAGCATGCTTGTGTTAGTCATGAAACCTTGTCAATGGACTCTTGCAGCATTAATTTTAAAATCACAATGTGAAATGTTCATCAAGGTTGACCCCAACCTTTTTTTTTCTCTTTTTTTTTTTTTTTAAGTAACCAAATTTAGTGAAGGAAGGAGAAAATGCCCTACCTGACTGGTGGTATCGGTGGTGCTCTGCATGAGAACAGAAATAAAGGGTTGAAATCTCTGAGGGAATTAAATGATGTTGTAATGAAGATGCTCTGTAATATGAAAGAATCAGCCCGATGGAGCTCTCATTTAATTTAAGCAGCACTGGACAAATTCTGTTCTCAATTACATCAATCCAATACTAATTAAATTAATAGGACAAAGCAGGACTTACCTCTTTATCCCGTCTGGAAGAAAAAATATCAATTGGAGGAGGAAAAAAACCCTCCAACCACGAAATATATTATTTTTGTTAAGTAAGAGGTTTAAAATCAAGCCTCAATTGGCCTCAGGAGACTGTGCCACTTAAATGCCAGTCCCTGCAATAGAGCTTCTGGGACTTGGAGCTGCTGGTTTAGTGGTTCTGGAGGAAGGACTGCATGTCCTTCCTTCTTTGTGACCACAAACACACCCCCACAAACTGTTCCACTGCCCAGCAGCATCAATCGCAAATATGTTTTTCGCCCAAAATGAAGACTGGGATATTTTCATTGACCTCAGCAAAGGCATCTTTCCAGCTTTTTGGTTTATTTTTTACAGTGCCTGAGACAAATTTCCACTAAAGTCACAGAAGCTGCAAATCTCAGTAGCTCCATTTTCTTAATTGCAGTAATAGTTAGGGATTCCTTAGTTACTTGTCTAATTTGGGTTACAAACACACCTCATTCTGGGTCTCTAGCCATAATTCCCATCTCCACTCTGCCATGCATTTCTCCTGGTTTAGCCTTTAAAAACAATCTCAGTAGTTATAACAACTACCTGCTAATGCAATTGCAGCCATCCACTTTTGCTTAAAGGCAGCTGGTAGAGTACCATTTTTTTTTTCCTGTCCTTGTTCTTCATTAATTACAAAACTCTATTTCTATAGTCTAAATCATTCCTAATAGCACTGAGCCAAGGTCCATTCAATCTGCAGAGCTGTGTGCAGCCATTTGATTATTTTCACCAGTGCAATTATTTTCATTCATCTACACAGTGAGCCAAGGTTAAGGTCAATAGTACACAATTTGATTCTACTCCAGCTTAATAAGGTCAAATGCATAATGGTTTTCTGGTATATTATCATAAATTCATTTTCCACAATGAAATTAAACTGATTAGGACAGTGCAGCAAACCAGTTTTGCACACTTCGCTCATCTCTAAAATCAGTTTGTGAAGTAAGGTTATAAGCTTGGACTGGATGGTTGTATCCACCACGTGTCCTCAGAGAGGGAATCTGGGCTTAAGTTATATGCTACAAGGTATTCTCAGCACAATCACACTTCAATTCAAAAAGGAGGGTGTTATTTTATGGCGACAAATCAGTAAAATTGAGCAAACCATGGTACGGCCACTGCCCCAATCCAATGAAACTGCATCCCGTAATATCCTTGCAATTAAAAGATGCACAGTCTTTCTTTGTGGACTCTATTTCTAAAGAATGCAGTTTTCTTTTGATATTTATTATGGAGCAGAAGAAATTTCATGATATTTTTTTTGGGGGGGGGAGGGGAAGCTGAAAATTGGCTGTTTCAGTAATTAAAATCAGCACCAATACCAGAGTTTGAAAAGCAATACTTTAACAATATGTTCTTTTACCCAGAAGACAACGCCCTGCACATGTGATCTGGGAAAAGTAGGTGGGATGATTCCTCAGACATTCCCCATAATCACCTCAGCTGATCCATAGTGACTTGAACTCAGTGTGGTACCAGAGAACTGGAGCTCATGGAAATGTCATTCACTCAAAATACAAGCGTCAAACCCTCCTCAAATTTCAAAAAAAAAAAAGAAGGACATGATTACACACAATCCCATGTCATGTAAGTGAGAAAACCTCTTAAATGAGTCAGCGATGAGCTGCCACAGTGAACTGTCCAGAAATAGCTGTGGCTCATGACAGACCTTCATCAACATGGGTGTTGAATTCATATTTAACCCTCATATTTAGACTATGTTAATGCAAGAAAATGCTGCAAGATTCTGCTTTTTCTTAATCAGGAGACTGCTAATAACAGCGATAACAATGCCTTTGTATCTGTTTCCTATAGTCTATGGACAAAACTCTTGTATTTTTGGAAAGATGTGCATCTGAGCTGCATAAATACAACTTTTAGGGAAAAAAGATCAGACTGAGTATATTATTTTTAAAATATAACTGTAGTTTGGGAGACAACTATGTTCATGGGAGTTTTAACATTTCAGTGTTAATACTTAAGACACTCAAATACTAAACATCATGGGTTTCATGTATAATGTCATTCTGCTTCATTGGGAAAATAGAAAAACCTGATCTTGCAGAACTTTGGGGAACATTAAGATTCAAAGTGCATAATCCCACAAAAATAAATCAGACTTAATAAACCTTTTCTATCCTACTGTAGTGAAGGGATATTTTTCATACAAATGCTCATGCAGCTTTAGCACATCATATTTTGATTTTTGACTTCTGGGGGCCTGCTGTACACTCTATTTTCCTTTTAAATTCTTATTGAAAAAAAAAATTCCGATCCAGAGGCAATTTCCAGGATTTCAGCATGTGTAGTGGAGTTTCACAGGAACAAAAAGCTAGAGAATATTCTGCTTGGGTAGCCACGCAAGGAACGTGGTTGCTGAATGGTTTTATGAGCTTTTTTCTCCAAAGTTTATGTTCTTTCAAAGCAGATTTTCTGCCATTTCTTTGGTTAGTCTCCGCAAGAAATCCTTATGTACCTATAAGAAATGAGGAGCTGGAGCTGCTGACGCAGCCAAAGGGTATTTTGTATATTTAGAGTCTGCCTAACTTGCTCCTCTAGGCTTCCTTAGCCACAATGTTAATGCCACCAAGGGAGCAACTTGCTCTAAACAGTAAAGCGGAGAAACTGAAAATACTTGGAACAGAGAATTCAAAAAACCAGAGAATTCTTATGAAATCTGAAAAACAAGTACCTACCAAACAGGCTCACCTTTCCCAGCCCACACACTGGGTGAGAAATACCTGCACTTTGAAGGGCCCAAGTGCCTAGGAAGGGCCTCCTCTTTTTAAATCCAGTTACAAATTTCCAAATTCCTTTCACATTTATTCCTCAGCATATGGCATCACTACATTGCTTGTCTTTACACTCCATGCTTTAGATGACAACTGTGTGTGTTTCCACAGTGAGAAAAGATGAAATTTTCATCATGAGAACACAAATCAGCAGAAAATATCTAAAATTATCCAGGCTACAGAAGCCCAGAAGGATGTTAGTGCCAACTCTGATGGTACCTCCTTTGGACAGGTCCCGGATTTTTAACATGCAGCAGTGACAAGCAAATTTGGGCTGCATTGCAATATAGAAAAGGAGAGAAAGAATATGCTGCAGTGATGCTTTTAAAAAACCTCGTCCAATAATTACTGTCCAAATTTGCTTGCCAAAGAGAGAGAGAAAAGCTCCACAACTCGTGTCAAGGGTTGATAATAACGTACAAGGAGTTCTGACAGGACTGACTCCACCTTTATCTAGGGGTCAACTTTCTGTCCCACCTTCAGCAAATTCTGATGTTCTGTTTCCTGGCACTTAACTAGCCTCAATTCAATAGACCTCCACTTCCCTGATAAATTATAACACTCTTCAAATGGAAATGCCTCAGCAGACAGCACCGTAATAGATAAAAATATGACAGGGACATAGTGTAATTTTCTCAAGACATGATATTGTCTTAAATCAGATCTATTCTCCTTTCCCAGGAGACCCTTAAACAATTTGATGATTATTTTCTTTCCAGAAGCATATGGTAATACTGGTTGCTAATACAGCTCTGGTCATATTTGTGAGAAATTAACATACTAATTACAAGGATTGTCTTAGAAAAACAATACATGCTGTTAATTGCCATGGTTGTTTCTCCTGCTTTTATTCAAATGGTGAAAAGATGGTAAATAAATGGCACTGAAAATGTGCTGCTGAATGCAAAGTATTTTTAAAGTAAGCCTGGATAAATAAGAGACAATCAAGAAGAGAAGTGAATAAAGATGTGTTCTCAAAACATAAACTGTTGCAAAGTTTGATGCTGATGCTTGAAGATGCAAGGCTGAGAGCAGAGCCTTCTGTTGACTTTTATAGCAAGGTAAAAAAAAAATAGGAAAGAGGGTCTGAAATCTGTCTGCAAAGCATTTTAAGGCAGGCAGCATTGCACACGAGGCCGGGTGGCAAACAGCCAGCTGGAGCGTGGCTGAGCACCGTTCTGGGAAGCACAGGGAGCTGCAGGGGTGTGGGGAAGCAGAGCAAACTGCAGATCACAAACTGCTGCAGCCCCTGAGCCTCCATCCCAACATGGGAACAGCTTTCTACAGGTGGTGCCTTGGGAGGGCTGACCTGGAACAGAGACTGCACAGAGCCAGAGAATAAAGCAGGGATTTATTGAAAGGCCTCCAGGATACACCTTGGGCAGGACAAGAGCCTGGCCAGGGCTGCNCCCAGCCTTGGTTGTGCCTTTGGGCTGAAAGTTGTCCTTGGTGTGCAGCAGGAGAAGGATTTGTTTTGTGTCCCTGCTGTGTGCAGAGCGGAGTGACGCTGAGTGTGAGCTCAGAGCTGCACCCTGGGCAGCACAGAACCTGAAATACAGGGAAGTTAAACTTAAGGCATCACAAGCAGGTCTTTTCCTTTTAGCCAGCGATGCACCATGGCCAGCAAAAGAGCTCTTTCAACAGATCTATTCCAAAATCATGCCAGTAAGAGAGAGCAAGGTCATGTAGGGATTTTTCCTTTCCTCCCATTCTCTGGTTGTTTCCCAGTAGGGACCATGGGGCAGGGTAGGATTTTATGGCAGTGACCACACTCAGGAAAGCCCACCCTGTCCTCAAGTTGCAGGAGTTCAGAAAGGGACATTTCCTTGTGACAAATCACTGCAGCACGATGCAGAGGGTTTCCTCCTGAGCCGAGGGTGCTGCGCAGGGCCCAGCCCTTCACTGGGGGTGTGCCAGCCCAAGGAATGCTGATACAGGGGTGCCTTACACAGGGGCTGTGAAAGGAGGGCAGCTACACGTCGCTGTATTTCTGATATAAAACAGCTTTTATATCGGAACATGATTCCTGCATAGGAAAGACAATGCCTTTCTCCAAGAGGAAGTTCAGAGATTTTACTTGGATTGCACTGTAATTATCCTAAAGGTAGTTTTTTTTTTTTATGTCTGTTCCCTCTGAGCAAACATGACTGAGGGCAAACCCTGCTGGCCTTGTACAGAAGTCACCGACGTCATCAGCACTAAAGCTATGACTAAAACGTGGGATTGAGCCGGCTGTCAGCTGGGCCTAAGTGCTATCCACTAAAGGCATTTATTTTTTTGTACCAATTTTTAACGCAAGATGATGAGTACTCTAATTATAAGATTTTTTTTTACAGTGGGTTTTATGTACACTGTCATAAGACTTGGCAGACAAAAAGGGAAGGAGTCACTGCCAACAATATATTTATATATTTTACAAAAGATCACTCTGTTCTTTACAACTGTAATACAGAATTGACCTTTTTTTTTTTTTTAATGCTTCCTGCATTTAATTTTTTACCTTTTCTGGAGAAGATTGTATCAATGCTTAATTTCATGCAAACTAAATGCCCTAATGTCTTTATTCCATATGCTCCCAACTTCTAATTAACTTTGTGCACCTTATGGCATAATTAATTCACTCCTGTAGATTTCAACTCTCTGAATTTTACCAACTTACTTATCTTTAAGTTCATTACTTATTGCAGGCATACAATAAATTTAAACTACAGGAAAGCAAGAAACAAGAAGCAAAGCAGGGTCAGGCTGATTCTGACCTGGTTATGACAATCAGATGTGGTGCCTGGGGTTCAGCAGGTGAATTCCCTTTTGCCTGGGCTACTCTGCACAGTTTACGACGTGGTTGGGGCATCTGCACTCAGCTTGCAGGCCAATTATTTTCGGCTTTCGTATCTCCACAAAACCTGTATTCTCTTCTCACACCTTCTATCCTTCATGGTTCAATGCAGTAGAGTTTGATGGTTCTTAGCTATTGCTTATAATTACACTCGGAGCTGGATGCTCTCCAGCAGGAATTAATTGCCTACAGATGATTGAGGAATGGGACCTTTCCTGCATGTAGGAATGTATGTTTAATGTACATTTAATTTCTAATATACTATTTCAGTCCAAGTGATTATGGAAATACCCTAGAATGCATTTAGGTTACAATGGAACTGCATTTTCTAAGAGAAAAAATTCCTATTAAAAAAAAAGGAAAGAAACAAATTCCAAAAATGAAGATCATATTTAGATTCCAACAAGCACAACCGCTTCAAGTAGAGCCTTCATAAATGAGATTGCTTTTAGGGTCTTCTAAAAGGTAATTGGAGATAGAAGGAAAAAAAAAGAATCTACTCCTCATATAGTTCTCTAAAAGTCACCTGCAGTTTATTTTAGGGATAAGTAGCAAGAAAACTTTCCTTTCAAAACTCTTCTCCAGAAACAAAATTAAAAAACAGATACAACTTTCACAGGCCTGCTATTTACCATAGAAGTTCTGATTAAAGCTGAGTAAATCCACAGCGTAAAGGAGCCTCCTTTTCTAAATAGCATCAACTAAACCCCGCAGACCCCCCGAGAGCCTGGTCCACCTCGAGTAAAGCAAGAGGCACGTGGTGCTCATGGAGAGAGGGAGCAGCAGCTGCCATGGACAGCTGTTCCTCGGTGCCAGGCAGCTGTTTCCACCTCCTTTTGCTGGCTGACATTTGCTTCCCCCTGCTTTTGCTCGCCTCCTCTCTTACCAAACCTCCCCCTTGCAGTACCGATGGATGGACCACGGGGGCTGCCTGGGGAGGGCAGGGCGGTGTTTGTGGGGAGGGCAGGGCGGTGTTTGTGGGGAGGGCAGGGCTGTGTCTGTGGGGAGGGCAGGGCTGTGTCTGTGGGGAGGGCAGGGCTGTGTTTGTGGGGAGGGCAGGGCTGTGT
>WBMY01017833.1:539982-567141 GCA_013397315.1 Donacobius atricapilla
AAAAAAATCTTATAGAAAAAAAAAAAAAAAAGAAAACCAAATCTAACCCCCAACACCGTGTATGAGTTTTCAGCTAGGTTTCAAAATTATTGAGTATAATTTCATATCTTTAGGAATGCCAGTAACAAATAATCAATGTACTCCATGTCTAAAGTCTGCAGTTAAAACAGCAATCTGCTGCTAATCTGGTGTCTGCCTATTGTGGAATGCTTTTTGTGATCCAGGAATAATAGGCACTGGTATTCAGTTCCAGACTTCCTCCCCTTTCCTCTTAGTATTTCCTTGGTATGAGGAAGAAACTGCATTTTTTTTTAATCAAGGATAATTGTGAAAATATTTAATTAATCGATTATCACTGCATCTTGTCTCTGTGGGAAGCGATGTGCCCCAGTGTGTGGCCTCAGTGGGAGGAGTGCTAAAGCCAGTAAAGAAAGGGGTGCTGCACCCAGAATCCACACCAGGGGAAATGGGACCTGAGAGAGGGCAGCTGAGAAATATTTCCTGCTTTGTAGTGAGATTCACAAAGGTGACCCAGCCCAGGCACATGCCATGTCCTCTCATTTTCATAAGCTTTTCTATTTTAACTGGGATAGAAATTAACTTAATGATTTTTGAACTTTCCCCTACTGCTTACATTATAAAAGGTGATTTCGCTCTACAATTAGAGAAAATTTGACATTAGAGGCGTCTGTGGAAAAAAATACCCTTTGTAGACTTCGATCCATTTCCAGATAGGGAGCACGACATCCCATTTTGTTCCATAAGCCAGGCTTTTTGGTGAGACCAAATCTTTTCTGACACATTTAAAACAACCCCTCTTTTCTCTCTAAAATCCCAGTGGCAGCCCAGGCTACAACCATCATAAAGCATAAGCTAAGAAAATGCAGCACACATTTGTTTTGATTCACTCAGAAAGTGTCCTGTGCCATTTTCATATAATGAATCATTTCCATTTAGCTTGAATCATTGCTGAACATTTTGTTAGCACTGACATTTTCCAGGAAGAGGCTCTTTTTTTTTTTTTTTTCTTTTTTTTTCTTTTAACTAGACGCAGTTACCTAAGAAGCTCAACCCAATAACATAATCTTGTGCAGGTAAAGAACAGAGCCGTCTAGACTCACACACATAAGAAAATCAATACCACAGCTTTTAAACAGAAGTAAATTCACACTTTGACCTTTCTTTTCACAGGCTGTATTTTTCTGGATTTTTTTTTCTAATATATGGAATGGAACAAAATGGAAAATGAAAAGCAGAGAAATAGTAGTCTGATGTTGAACAAATAATTGTCCTTTTAATGAAATAATTATAACCAAAAAGGCTTGGAGAGTTGTTCTTTGTTAACTGCACAACACAAATTCAATAGAATTCATTTGTATTGAGATGATGGATGTATTAAAAAAAATATTAAATTCTATTCTCATCATAAAGACAAAAGTTCTTAATCAGATCACTAGAAGGGGAAGACTGCACAAAATGAATGTTCTTAACTTCTTATGGTCTGGTTATCAAAAATAAAGCCCTTCAGCAGAAAGGCTGAAGTGGAATGATTTTTAATTATATTTTGATTGAAATACTCAAAGTCATGTAGTTAAAATTAGTTTTACTAAATTTACTAGCACTTCATATGTAAAGGAGCCTAATATAACCATGCAGAAAGGGTTCTAAACAAAGGGTTTTTCTTACAACAAAGTCTGGGAACCTATCATTTTCAGACGCTCCAATAAAATCTGAGAAACCTCAACATTTTGGGGTTCTAAGCATCCTATTTAGGTTCCTTGAACACATAGACGGTGTCCACTGTTCACCTGACCACCTAATTTTGAATATCTGCCTTTCATCCCGATTTTTTGGGGGGTGGGTTCTGTCACTTTTACTAAGCCCCTTATTGAGTTCAGCAGCAAAAGATATTTTACCTGCCAGCTTAAAGGTCATAACCCAAGATGTGATCAATGAACGGACAGGGTCACCTTCCCCTGGCACGAACTGAGCCGGTGCTGGAACAGTCTGCCCTGGCAGGTTCTGCTCTGCACAGGGAGTGAGGGGACTCCTCTCGCTCCAGTGCCCGAGGAGGGCTGGGTCAGAGCAGGACCCTCAGAACCCGTGGCAAGGAATAATCCAGTAATATCTGCTGCAGCCCTGGAGGCTGAGAATTTCAGCCTTTCTGTTCTAGCAGGCACTGACCCTCAAGCAAGCACTATATTTGACCTGGTTTTGACTTCATGCTTTTTCTTTGGCTATTTTTTGGTTGGAGGCACTTTGCTTTTTATTCTTAATTTCCAACCAAATCTTTTAGCACATTCCCTTTTTTTTTTTTTTTTTTTTCCCAGATTTGTTCTGCAACCAGCCAAAGACATGGCACTAAATTGTTTTGTTTGCTTTCAGCTCCACAGATTTGAACTTCCTTTGATTCTCTCAAAAATTCTCTTCTACAGTTCTCCCTAATAAGAAGATGGGGGCTGTTTTCTTCTTTGTGACCCTCTGCAACTAAAAATTCAATGGCTTTGTACTCTGGAATTCTAAATCATAACATGATGTACACCACGCTTGTGCCAATAGAGCCCTACAATACCAACAACTCCCACACTATAGGTAAGAATTAATAAAGACTGAGTCCAAACTCAGAAACTGCCTCTCCTGTGTCTTAGTCTCAGCTCTAACAGGAAGAAAAGAAAACAAAAAATATCAGTGCCACTTGAAGTTTGAATTTCTTACTCAGCAATGCCTCTGATGAGGGAATTAACATTGCTAACATGAAGATTAATGTTCGGGGCAGGCATTATGCAGACAAAGGCTTCTTAGTGCCCAATAGTTTGTGCCAGCAGTAGAGACATCTACATAAGTGACTCTGGCCTCGAAACGTCCTCCAAGTCAAAGTCAGGCCCCTGCTGCTCCTTTGGTGGAGATTCCATCTCTTGTTCCAGCCCTAAGAGTCAGAAATCTTTTCTTACTAACACGAAATCCTCTGTTGCAGCTGAAGTTCAGCTCTCAGAGTGGAGATGAAAAGCAGTGTTGTCATGAAAAACTTGCAGGATAATCCTGGGGTCATTCAAGAATAGATACCGAAGTATTAATCTTCTGGGAACTTGAATAAACTTTCACCTTTTCCCACTGAGTTTTAAAAAATTGCTTTGCTACAAAACTCAATAATTTTGGTGCCGTAATCTTTAATTTATGTGTCATGAGGCTGAATCAAGGTCTGCTGTCCAGCTCTGAGTGCTTGCCTTCTGGTTTCAGACACTTTAATGAGAATTTTGAGGTTACAAGGTATGAAATCGAGGCCCTTAAGCTGGAGAATTAAGAAAGAAAACCTTTACAGATCAGGATGCTGAGATGTTCACACGATAATAAAAAATGAGATGATACAAAATAATTAATGTTTATTCCTCATTTCAGTCTCAGGAAACTTAAATAATTGGCCCTTAACTCAGAGGTCACAAGGCCAGGAAGAGATCCCTCTCCTGATTGGCATCCTGTGTGCAAGAGCAGAAAACAACTTTGTGACATTGGGGAAACGAGGTGACAGATAAATAAACCAAATACAGAACATCGAAATGCACATGATCCAGATAATGCTGTGATGCTCTCTCAAGGGTTCTCACATCCAACAGTGTCATGTAAATCCCATTTTGTCAGATTTAAAGTGGATTTGTTGACTAGAAGGATTGCAGAAAATACCTTATTTATTTATTTAGTTAGTTAGTTAGTTATTAAGAGCCAAGATACACAGAAAACCTCCCTAACTCTGGGAAAAGCTGTTACTGCTTTCGTGCAGTTTGATTTCTGCATGTGCACAGTAACTTAATGTGGAACTCCTGTTCTGGGAGTTAGGTGGGACTGGCTGCTTTGTGATGGGACTAGAGCCAGGAGGGTTTAAGTGCTTGAAATGGTTCCATTTTCACTGGAAGACAAATATTTCAACAGAAGACCATCTCAAAGGGAAATTGCTCAGACCAGTTCCACTTCACACTGCTAGCTAATATGGATTTTTTTTTTCATAATGACCTGTTTAGTGTTGTTGTTTGGGGTTTTTTAATATGAATCTGTTCTAACATATTGCTGCAGGTCTGAATTAATGAATGAAGAGAACAAAATTAATTTTAATACCTAGATTGAAACATCATGTTAATACTTTTTATTATTATTTATTATTTTATTGTTATTATTTAGTGCACACTATTGAGTAGTGCAGCTTAAGTTTTCTCTAAAAAGGCAGCGGACTGAATGCAGAATGCTGCATGGACTTATCAAAAGTGATCTGGAAAAATAAAGGATCCAAAAGGAAAAATCTGGAAAAACAAAGGAACAGCAAAGAATAGTTGGGAAGGAATTTTGCATGATTTGAGAAGTAGAGACAGAGGTTCTTCCTAGTATGCCTTTGCTCTTCCCAGGCCTGAAGAAAATCTTTTTCCATGAAGACAGCACAAGAAGGGCTCCCTACTCATGGACGAAGTCCAGAAGGAATGCAGGCACTGCAGAGGGACTCTGTTATTGTGTGGCACTGAAATGCAGCAAAGGGAGTTCTTAAGCTGATATTTTCTATATTGATATACTAATTTATCCTTCCACAGTGACAAAAAATTGACCTGGCTTAGAGAGCTGTAGGTACTGAGGGAATTCTCAGGTAGCCACCCTCCAATGCCCACAGGAGATTTTTCTCATTTGCTGTTGGAACAGGTCTAGAACAACTAAGAGATGAGACAATGCCACTTTCAAAATTACCCAGAACTTCTTTTGAGCCTAAGTAAAGTTTATATATTTATTTGAAGTTTATCTATATTTAGCAGCTGGACTTTGAATTTGCTGAGCTAGGAAGAGGTGAGGTGCAACAAATGGGATGCAATAATTCATGGCAAACAACACAGCTGAAGCCTTTTCCTTTCATTACAAGGGATTTGCATCATGTCTGCTGTCAGGGGCTACATCTGAACCAAAGGACAGGATAGGAAATGTTCTAACATAAAAGATCAATCGATCATGCTTCAAATTTCATCTGCATCTGTCTGTGTGTCTTTTACATCTCTTTCATCCTACAGCCCTCTGCAGTGTCCCTGTATGAATGAAGGGATAATGCTGTTGTTATATAAGCTCGTCCAATCTCCCCTCATGTAGACAGATCTTTCTTGTGAGGACCAAGGTTATTTACATTTCCAAACTCTACAGCATGGTAAAGTTTTGGTTGAGATCTTTCATGTTGGGTAATGTTAATCAAAGAGGAGGAAGACAAAAGCACTACCTGCACAAAATAGTTTTATATAATTGTTAATTAAATAACTTAGTTTTAATGGATATTTTCCTGAAGTAGATAATAAAAGCCTATAGCAGAAAAATAAAATTCCATGGGGTGGATCAGAATCTTAGAGGAAATATTTCTATTTTCCTTAAGAATGCTTAGGAGTAAATATTTTTTTTAATGTAGAATTTCTATATTTTTTTTTTTGATCTTTCTATCAGTTTAAGAACCATTTCAAATTTTTTTTATGATCCTTAATTCCAGCCTCTCTGTCAGTATATATCTCACTTCTGATTTAATCCTATTAATGCCAAGAGAAAACCCATACAGTACTTGTCATTTCAGATTATTGGAATTAAAATCACTTCTGAGAGCATAAGTGCAACCCATGTACTATACTGAACTCACACACAGCATTCCTTTTAATGCACAAAGAGAGAAACTGAAGCATCACTTTAGATCAGGCTATAAATTAGGAAGTAGAACATGCTGATAGTTCAGAGACACATACTGGAGATGAATGAATGAACTAACTTATTCCATAATACCTTAAAGCATCAATTTTCTTTTTTATACTGCAACATATCTATTATTTTCATAACTGTTTTCGCCCTCCCTCCTTGTTTGAAGAGCCTTTCAGTAACATCTGACCCTGGAGTGTGGAGAGAGGAATGAACCCATTGCCAAGAAGGAATGCATTTTACCAATTAACAAACTGACGATATTTTCAGGAGTAATTTTCTTCCCCGGTGCACCATTTGGAGCACACAATGCTCATCAATGCAGAATACACAACAGGAAGCAATAAATGGCCCCATAGCTGCTTGGCCACTTAAATGCAGCTGAGTGATCTGATAAAATCAATAGTAATTTACTGCAGCTCTGTGTCAGTGCTATGGACATTGCTCTTTTTGCATAGGTGAGAAAAGCGAGGAGACATCCCAAGGAGGAAAAAAGGAGATAAAACCAGCATTTGATTCCCTGAAGAGAACTTACAAGAGATTTTTATTGCAATGTCCATGAGATTGTCACCACTGATGTCCTGTCATGAGAAGCTTTCCAGTGCATTTTCTGTGAGAAGGGGCTGTGGCCCCATTTGGGGGCACGTGCGTTCCCCCAGTGGGGCTGGGACCATTCGGCTGTGGCTGCAGGGCTGGCCGAGGGCTCCAGCTGCACGTTTGGGCTCCTGACAGGGGAATGGGATTTCCCTGTGCTGCACTGGGGGGGAACATCCTGCAGCCAAACACCCACAGCAGCTGAAGTTCGGTGCCTGGTTTGGCTGACCAGGAGATTGGGCCAGTTACTGCAGATGCAAGCTGAGCACAAACCAGCAAGGTGTCACTGGAGAAATACGGATTTCACACTGTGCAGAGGGAATGCCTGTGTCTGCTGGCTCCCCGCACCCCAACACCTGGAGTGCAGCTTGAGTGATGGTGAGAAAAATCCCACTAGTCTGAAACGGGGTGATATTGAGACCAAAATCCCAGAAAGAGGTCAGAAATGGGATACAAGCCAGCTTCCCATCCTATGGTGTCCTTGGAGAGATGCTGATTTCTCTGCCCTAGGTGGCCCTTACAAGTTTACTGCTCAATAAAGTTCTTATAGGGAATATTGGAGGAAACAGAGCCCGCTAAAAAGCAGGTGTAAACCTGAGAGGCTTTTTGCTGTCTCTAGGGCTGCTACCTGCCTCCATTTCCAAACGAGGCAGCGTGACTCTTCAGGATCTCTCCGAGCTTACTTAGCATCCTGAAATCAGCTGCCTGGCAGCTAAAGGACTACTCGCTCACCTTTGTTTGCAAATTGACAGTTCTTGGGACACTGCCATTTTACTGCTGGGAGGTCAGAAAAAGTTGCAGCTATGCTGTTTTTTATTTTTTTCTTCCAAGATATCTAGGATAATCAAGTGGCTAAGGAAAAAAAAAAAAAGTAATTCTCAAATCTATATTTAGATTACAAATAATAAACAAGTCCTAAATAACTTTTTTTTTTTCCTGCTGTAGTTAGGTAGATTTGTTTCTAATTTTGCAGCTCGCTAAACTTCATTTATTTTTGAATAAATAAACTGCATTATTCACTCTAAGATTATTAAATACTACAAGTCACATAAAAGAGAGTGTAAATCCTATTAATCTTCCAGAAGAAAAAAAGTTCAGACAGGCTGTTACCTGCGGGTGAGACAGATCAGAAGGAAGTGTTTGCCTTCCCCTGGCCTGTGGTGGGTCAGATGATCTGAAAAGCTCCAACCTCCTCCCCAGCAGGTTCAGCTGAGTCAGGGCATGCTCCTCCTCAGCTGTGGCAGTGTACAACCAGCAGGGCTATTTTTAAGCAGCTTTCCTTGACAGCTGAAGGCAAGGTTTGAGTTCCCTCAGGCGCTGGGGCTGCTTTGCTGGCCAGGATGCAGTGGGGGGCAGCCACAAATCACCGAGGACACAAACTGCTACGGCCGTTTCCTCAGCTACCAGCAGAGCACATCCTCCACTGAATTTCTCTTGTCAGCTGGGCACTCACCCATTTGCGTCCCTTCACTTTTCTCCTGGCAGAAGAGATTTTTCCTGTCTCGCCAGCTGAAGGGCTGAATCTCCAGTATTTTTCTTCCACAGCTGGCAGGTTCATCATACTTCCCCAAAGAGTTCAAGCTGTTAGTGCATCACCAAAAGAGAGAAACGAGAAACAGTTCAAAACCTGCCAGTGTGTTTCCAAACTATTAACTGAGCAGTTATTCAAACCCACTTGAGTCACTCACAAAATAAAGCTCTCCCCTCACTGCGGTACCCAAGCAGAATAAAAGCAATTTAAACTTTCCAGCAGGAGCAAAGGGTTAATAAAGAAATGCAGCGTGGAAAGTACTGTAAGCCTACAAGTACATACCTCCCCTGTCTGCCATGGGTAAATGATGCCTAATTACGCCTTTGCTGTTTTCCAGAGCACTTCTGTTTCATTTATCATTTTTCGAGCTGCCAAAAGCAAGGCGTCAAGCTGTGAAGCTCTTGTCTTTCTGCTTGGGCTGCCAGAACGGGGCATTAGGTGCCTCCTGGCAGTTCCCTCAGTTCCTGTTGTTACAGGATGGGAAAAAACATCAACACTCCTTCCCACCTACACAACAAACCTCTCCCACTGCCTACTCCCTTCCTCCTTCATTATCATTGCTAATGCCACGTCTCCATCCTCCCCCCCAGCTTTGCCTGGAAGAATAAATTAAAATTACTTGAGGTACAGACTTCAATCACATTAAACACGAAGGCGCTGCACAGGTGCTGGCACTGACCACAGGAGGAGAAAGCCAAGGCAGCTGGGGAAGGAACAACAAACACCTGCTTGACCACACAGCCATGCCCTGAGCAGGATTAGCCCAGGGTGGAAGCCACCAGAGTGGCCCAAGGGATGAAACTCTCTCCAGAACACCAGGAAAATGAAAAGGGATTACTGCCCAAAGGGCTGCGGAACTCATCCTGGGATGCTGGGAGGAAGACAGTTTTCAAAGGAGCAGAGAGGAGCAGGGGATTATACAAAAATTCCTACAGAATGTTTTAAGGGACACAGAAGAGGAATGGAAGAAATTAAGCCAGGATGGATATATTTATAATAAAAAGTGAAATATCCTCAAATTAAAGTTTTACTCACAAGCAAGAGTTAGAAATGTGGCTAGGCACCCCATCACTATATTCAAGCTTCATAAAAGTGAAGCTTCATTGGCAGTGAAGCTCTACAGCAGGGGCACTGTCTATACTGTCTAGAACTTCATGTGGCTGCACCAGCCACATCTCCATCACCTTATGCTCTTAATTGCATTAATTAAGAGCATTAATGGTGCTCTTAAATGGCCCTTTTTTTTTTTTTGAATACTTGATCCGCAGTAGAGGGAGAAATTCAAGAAGTGAAGGCTAAGGAGTGCACTGCAATGTAGAAACCAGAGGTAGAAATTCAGATAGGACTGAAATGGAATTACCTCAAGATCCTCTCACATTCATCTCCAAAGATTTAAGAATGAGTGGGAGGAAGGAAATTGAATATTCCCTGTTTTTCTAGAAAGCCTGAAATCTGAGAAACCTCTCCATGAAGACTGAGGAGTTTCTAAGTGGATTTTGGACATTATTAATTTTCCAGAGGTCAGGGAGTCCCTTCTTTTTTTGAATTACGTTTGCGTTTGAAGAGAAATCTGCAGTGGCAACTCATCTGGCAATTACCTTCCTGATTACCTACAGGAATATCTAAATGATGCATTTCCATCTCCCATGATTGCTCCAAAGAGTAGGACAAGCTTGTTTCAAGGTGAGAAAATTTGATCCTTTCCTGATAAGAGATGTAAAGAGGGAGAAAGATTTGAAATGGAATGAAAAACATGAAACATGAAATTGGTTAGGGAAATACGCTTGAAGACAGCCCCAAGGGACTGAGAATGAGCTCCTCTGAATAAATCATCAGCACTATAAAGCCTGCATCCTATACCAAAATGACTTTCAGGATGAGTTGTAAAGTGGAAAGATTGAGTGATATTGGGGTGTAACCTAGCCTAACTATCACTTAGCTAAAGTCAATGTCCTGAGTATCACCTCATACAAGCATTTCTAAAAGTTTTTAATCACTTCCATGCTTGATGGGGAAGAGCAGAATGGTGATCTCTGTAGAGTGAGCCGCTGTCAGAAATGGTAGCTGGAAGGCTGCGTTAACAGGAACCGCTGCTCCTTCATGACCGTCTATTCCTCCTGCCCCTCAGGACTGTGGAAAAGGTACTTTAGATTCATAGATGTGGCAGCAAAAGGAGCAATTACCATCATCTACTCCAACGTCATGCCTCCCACAGGCCAAAGAACATCACCCAGGAGTTCTTACTTTGTGCTCATAATTGCCCAGCTATAATGTCTTTTAGAACGCTATCCGCTTTTGATTTAAGGACTTCAAATCATCGTGAGTCATCCAAAGAAACTAAATTAAAAGTTGGACTTTATAATGTTCTTTAATATATTTTTCATTCAGTCCATTTGTGGGCAGGAGTGCTATTAGCTAGAGGTACAACAGTAGCCCGTTAGAGCGGTGACAGAGGATTTATGTTCAAAGAAGTTACTCAAAACATTTGACAATTTCATGGGCACTCAGTGTAAGGAATGCCCTCTGGTAGTACATGAGCACATCTATTTAAATCAGAAAACAATTTTTTGCTCAACTATGACTGACTTTTTTTGGAAAATTGGTTCTATCCATCTTGCTCACGTGTTTTAACTATGGATATAAACTGAGAAGATATTGTTTTATTCCTGTTAGAGTATATATTCTGGAAATATTTCTGGTAGCTGTTGAGAGCTCTGCCTCTGATTTTCTCTGGAAACATTATAAATACTTGCATTAATTTTCCTGTCTGTTGAAGAGGTATCATGAGATTTACCATGCAGAGATAAGAATACACTTCTTTTCTAGTGACTGCTAAATAATCCGCTATTTTAATTAGAGATATTGGCAATGCAATAATGCTATGTACCACTTTCAATGTGGAAACTTCATATTCACTTGTCCTCACTAATATATACTCTATTAAAACACTGGATTAACGAAATAAATCTAAATGTCAATTTTTAAAGTTGAACAGCCATTAAAGAACAGCCTATATCCACAACTTTTTTCATTATATATTCAGCATTTCAATCTGTCTACACTTCGAAAAACTCCATACCTGAGTTCTTACTGAAACCTTGGAAACATTTTTCCTCAGTCAGAAAGTTTTGATCATCTAGAAAAAAATTTACACTAGTGCCATTAACATCAGTTCATTCTTGACAAGAAGCTTTTATTAAGCATATCTTATTTAGAAAGCAGTTTCATTGATCACAGTCATCATGGGGGAAAATAAAAAGCTAAATCATCAAAATACCGTTTCCTTTTCAGTTATTAAGAATAAGCTCTACTGCAAAGAATACCCATGACTTTTTGACTTCTTATTTAAAACGAAACCTGTTTTTACTTCTTTTCAATGATAAACGATGTCCTCCTCTCTGGACATTCATATTTAAATCTCTTAAAATGATTTTTGAGCTTCATCTCCCTTTCCTGCCAGTAATCTCGAGAGTCAACACTTTCATAATCCCGGTGCTGAGGAAATCCATAAGGAGCTCAGAAGGCAGTGCTTGATCTGTAAGTCCATTAGCAGGTGCACAAATTCCTGCCTGTGTACAGGGAGCTGCTTCCAGCCATCCCCTTCCAGCACAGCCCCAGCAGCTCACCAGCCCATGCAGCAGCAGGGAATGAATGCCACACAACACAAGGAGCTCAAGCTGCAAGGGTTTAAAGACTTATATATACTTAAAATTAGGCACAAGCTGAAGTGTTTTTCTTCAAAGAGAAAACAATAAAATTTAATAAAAAGAAAAAGTTAGTAGGAATAATGTTTTTAAGTCTGTCGATGTTGACATCAACGTAGGATTCATGCTGACTTTAGCAGGCCTTACAGCAGGCCCATGCTTTTTATCTTGAAATCTCCAAGTAACATCTAAATAGATTTTTTACACACCCTATTAGGGTGATAATCAAAAGAATAAGCCCAGCGATGCTTCAGAACTGACAGCCAGGTAAACTGGAAGGATCCGGATGTCCCTGGGAGGGTTTTCAGCTTTCCACTTGCCATAAACCTCTCGCAGCAGAACTGGAGCAGCCCTGGGGTCACACGAGGCATCCAGGCTTTAGTCCTCATGCAGGGAAAAATCTCAGTCTGGAGGCCGGGTGCGGGTTGTGAGGTGGCCCTGGTGCAAAGTGCTGCCTCCCACGCCCTCATGAGAGCTCAGGTAACAAGAGATGCTCTGGGCTGCCAGGCGCTTTAACCACGCGCTGCACCCGCTGCGAGTCACCCGCTGCAATCTCAAAGGTGAAAGATGTACTTCGAATGTTAGGCTATTGATTCTCCCCCTCCCTCCCCAGAGAGGCTCTCAACTCACTGATATTCGTAAATAATAAAGGAGCTTCAGATATGCCGCAGTCAGAAGTGGATACCTTACAGATGAAAGTGAAAATGTAAAACACATGGGAAAAAACCACCCCCAGCTCTTTATTTAAATATTTGCAATGTGCTTTATTTTGCCGGGGTCTCAGGAAGGAGAGTAAATTGCATTTATCTCTATGCTGAGGTCCTCTCTTGGGTTAGATAAGTAGATGTCCGTCTCAAGAGTCATTGCAACAAGCAAAACTATTCCTCAGGTCAGAGGCCGGGAGATGAAAACCTGGCATTCAGAGGTCCAGGTTAGCAGGCACTAACAGAATAATGCCACTGTTTTGCATCTTTTAAACTAATACATCATTTAGCACACACATTATGAATGTAATCAGTTCTGCACACATACAATTGTGCAAATTTATGGTAGCATTCTGTTTGTACTGAAAAAAACCCATTTGTTAGACATTCTATGTACCAGGCTGAGAGGCCTTAATTGCACTATCATCATTTGCAGTCAAGAATTATATTTTAATCATTAAATGAATGGTATATAGCTCAAAAGCCAGAGATTGCCAGCCTGGATTTTACCACATCTTTCTTCCAGATAGAGAGAAAGACAAAATAAAGTCTGAGCAAGATTCCAAGAAGCCTTTGCACCGAGTTCCATTCTGTTTAACAGAGGCAATCCTCATGTGGCCCTTAGTGAATGCTAGAATCAGGCCATTTGTTTAAAAGCATTGCTTTGTAATTAGGTAGTCACACACACGTAGCTCAAAACAAGACCATAACACCCTGTGCTGAAATGTGTAATTGAAGCTAGGGCTGGGTCATGTATTCAAAAGCTACCTTTTGTCTTTTGCACAAGTATTTTTAGACTTTTTTGGTATGCAAATATACAGATGTGCCTCTACTGTTGTACTTTGCTGAATGTGTCATGCCAGATTAAACAAGTGCTGAATCTTTTTAATTATAATGCTTAGAAGAACATTGTAAAGCATGTTGCCACACAGTTAATATGTGGGTTTAAAGGTTATATTTGCACCGAGGGGAGGAACTGGCAAGGTTATCAAGACCCATATTTTATTTTGAGGGAAGGAGGCTGATGCAAACCCTGAAGTGACCTGGCAATTTTGTGAGAGTGACAGGAGCCCCACAGTGCTCAGCACCAGAATTCCTGCAGTCACCCAGGCTTCAGCTACTCTCCTAAGACTGCTTAAAAGGTATAAAACAAACCTAAAGGTACTTGAAAGACAGACTTGGAAGAGTTTGCTTTTAGCTTTGCCCTGAATCATTTGTGTAGTAATATAGGCACTGGGGCTTCTTCTCAATGTTATTTTCATATAGAAATGTTTCCAAAAATCATCTGAATTGACAGATAATGGAGGCTTCAGGAATGAACATAATTCAATGAAAGAAATTACTTAAAAGAGATTTCTTTGCTTTTGCCTTTTGTACTCATTTCTTTCAGAATATCAATGAATTTTTTAGATGTTGTCTTGCCTGTTCCTTGAGAAACAGTGAACAGATAATTGCAGTCTCAGTTTTATAAATCTAAAATATTTCTACTTGCTTCATGGAGGCCTAGATCAATTTTTGATATTTTGTAAGCTTAGAATTCCATGAGTTCCAGTGCAAATTATACATGAGACGAAGTGAAAATTAGATCAGGATGTGGCCTTGGCCTGTTTAAAGACGAAGCTTCTAAAGAGCAGTTCTTTTAAGAGAAATACCGAACCCCACTCGGTTCTAACCTTTTGTTTCCAAAATCCTCTGAGGTGATTCTCCTGCTTCTCCCAGGGTCTGTATCCTCCATTTTATTCTGTATTTTATGCATCATTTTTTCTGCTTTGCCACATAAGCTCTCTTACTGCTGGTAATTCATTCCTTCTTGACATGTACTAGCTGAAAGTAACCTCCCTCTTTCTTTCCACCTCATTGACTCCCTAACCCATTCCTGAACATATCCTTGCCTTCTCCCCTGTCTACCGTTCTTATTTCTCTTTGTTCCACTAATATTATTTTTTTAAACTCTATCAATTTACTCTTTATAGCCACTCTGTGGAGCACTCCAGGACACAACCATATAAAAATAAATAATGTAATAAATATAGGCATGCCTTCCACTGCTTGGATGTGAAATACTTTGAAGCCAGCTGGAGCTGTCCCTAAATGATGATTTTGGGCCCACACACACAAACAAATCCTCCTGCTTTTACTCAGTCTCCATGGGACAGGGTTATTTTGCATTGTAGCTATGGCTCCCTTTCTGTGAGCATTTTGGTACTTGTAAAATCAGCCACTGAACATGAATGTTCAGGGTCTTGGCTAATTTTAGTAAAATACTTTTCTTACTGGCTATCATTTTGTGCTGAGGCTTCTTTAACCTGAATTCTTGAATCCAGCTCTTCTATTTTCAATTTAACTTAGATATTTGGTCATAATACTGTTTCTGGGAAATGTGCCTCTGTGTTAAAGTTTAATGACTTTAGGCTGGGGAAGAGTGGGATGAGTTGACTGGAGTTCTAATGAACATTTCCTCAGTAAAGTAAGTGCCAAAAAGCAAATCCAAGGTCATAAAGAATGCTGGTTCCCCTCTGCTTGAGGTAATATGAAAATGTGTCAGCTATTGAAATGTATTTGCAGATGGAATTGTTTTGGAGTGAGGGGAATCAGAGGGAAAATATTATGAAACCATGTGCACCCTATTCTCCTTTAGAACACGACTCCTCTAAATCAAAGGTGCTGGGAGCTTGTGTGGGCGTGTGGGTTTCAAAAGATCTTTTTGTGCCACTGCGAGGCTGCCAGCTGTGCTGCTGGGCTGGGGAAGGAGAGGCACTGTCACACCTCTCCCAAAGGAAACGAGCTCAATCGATCCGGGCCGCGACGGCGCTCCGTGTTCTGATCCTCGCTCCAAACACACGCACATCAAAGAGCTGCTGGCTTGTGCTGGCTGCTGTCTGCTGCCACAGAAATTAAATATCTTTGCTCTGGATTGCCTGCAGTCAAACCATGCAGCGGCCTGGCTGACTGGCAAAGGCTTTTCCACACCCGTTCCCCACCCACAGCGAGGGGAATGGCGAAGGTGCCAAGGAGAGCGGCGAAGGTCTCCTCAAGTGGCACAAAAGTTACACGTTCGGTTATTATCCGCCCCTTTTCCTCAAGGAGAAGGCTGAGTCTTTCACTCAGGGATTAAACAAGGCTTTATTTAAAACCAGTGGAAAGTAAATATCCAACCCCTGCTCTACTCTTTCCAGGGGATTTGAGCAGCAGACTGTAAATGACACTAAATGACATCTTAAGGGGGCAGAGCAGTTATTAAATACATGCCGTAGAAGGGAAGTTTCTCCTGTTTCAATGAAAAATCTGAAGGAGTCTATTTACTCAATCAAATGGCATTATTAGTAAAAAAGCCAAGGGAAATTAAATACCAGTCCTTTTGAAAAATCACATTTTATGGAAATGAACACTAGAAAGGGGCTTACTTTGTGTTCACTGAAGGAGAATTTTTTGTCAGCTGAGAAGCTCTTGTTTATGGCAGCAATAAATAAACTGCCATCCCAAACCGCTCACCAAAAGGGACAAAAAATCAGCTCCAGGAAGGACAATAAGAGGAACTAATTTACAGTCTTCCCCTAAGCTAAAAGTAGCCAGGAAGGAGCTCGGGCTGTGTCACAGCTGCTTTTCTGCGCTGTGGAGGTGTCCAGCCCTCGGCTCTGTGCTGTGCTCTGAAGGCTGGCTCCAGCCAGCAGCATCCCATCCTGCCTGCTCCCCGGGAGATGCCGCCTCGCAGGACTCTTTAAATGAAAAGAAATATTGCCAAAACAGTATAATAAACAAGCTTGTCAGCTCAGTCAGCACAATTTGGAAGTTTCCTTTATTTTGGGTTTTTTTTGTTTTGTTTTGTTTTGTTTAGATTTTTGCCTTTTTTTTTTTTTTTAAGTGCTGGCCATTTAAATTAGAACTGTTAGAGAAGATTTGATAAGAAAGAGTGAGCAAACAGTGACGTCTTGATTTGGTGTGCTGCAGAATGCACAGAAGGGCACAGGAGGCTCTTCCTCTGCTCTTACCATACATACAAGATATGGAGATTTATAAATAAAGCCTTATTATGGTTTGAAAGCCCAGGAAGGAGATTAGCCATCAAGAAATTAAGCAATTTTACTTTCTGAAGCCGGTAATTTGGGGGTGAACAGAAGATTCTTTTTAGAAGGATTAAAAGAGTAACAAAAAAAAAGATGTCTCTAAGCATCTCCCAGATATTGCTCTCCGTGGTAGTTTTAGCTGTCAATGCTGGTATTTGCTTGGAAGCAAATTATAGTCACATTAATTAAGTCAAACTTCAAAGTACCACAACCATTTTCGTGCTGTGGTGCATATAAGAATTTTAATAGAGGCACTGAGCATTTCTTAAGTAGAATAAAACATGAAAGGAACCTGGAGGCTTCACAAATAGCTCCAGTCCTTAGCTACATTTCCTACTATTTCCTCCTAGTCCTTGTCCCCACCACGCTCCTCTCTTTAGTCACTTCACTAAGGGTCACATTAACCAAGTGCACACAGGTTTTATGAGCAGAGGTGAAGAAAAACAAGAGGTTTTTTCTGTATAAATGCCTTTTTTTGGGAAGAAGGAGCGCGGTTTGGCACAACACGGCTGAGAAGGTGGGTGTCTTCATCTTCCAGTTCCTGTTTCTGTGATCAACACAGGAAGGAGACAATGAAAAGGGAGCACTAAGGTATGTGAAAAGAGGAGAATAACAATTAAAAACACAGTTTGGGATAAGCCTACGTTTATCTTTAACTTGCAACTGTTCATTGAATATATTAGAAAAATAAAAGGCGAAGAGTGTCTATTTTGTCAGGAGATTTCACTCAGCCTCCTTCCTAATGAATTCTTGTGGGCTTTTTATTGTTATTCTGAGTCTTAGTTCAGATGGAGAGACAAGGTTCATTTTTATTTAATACTAGAACTTCCTTATCTGTAGAAAATAAAAGACCAAACCCCAGATTTATATGCAATTGTTCAAATTCACTGCTGCTTTCCTGGGTTTTGGGAGGCATTTAATGCTTACACAATGTCCATGGTTCCTACAGCAATCTTAATAAATTTATTTTCTTCTATTTTTCATATACTCAGCATTTACTAAAGTATTCTGCTACAGCCTTCTAGGTATCACAATTAAAAGCTGAATTACCATTGCTAATTCTGTAGGATTGATGTAATAGAGGAGGATGTGGATATATTCTCTGATGTTGATACATCTGTCAATCACTTCAGCTGTCTTCTGCAGCCCATTAAGCTCATAAAACAACAGGGAAAGGGGGATTTAAAATGGTTACCTCCCAAATATCCCATCTGGTCAGGTTCAGAATTTAGTTTCTACCACGTAACTCCATTTTAAATCTCTGTGGCATTATTTTTTCTGGGTGCTAATGCAAGACTGTCAAAGTAATAAAGCAACTTTCTGGTTTTAACAATTTGCACTGAACAATAAATTTCTGTAGCACCTGTATAGCATATTTGTCTGGAAAGGAGTTTCCACCAACAGAATTTACAGTCCCTTTGCAAGTGTATTTAATAGCTGGGACTTGAACCAAAAAAAATGGCTGTGATGTTGAAGGGGTATCAAAGAACTGAAACGATGGAAATGTTATTTTCCTGGCATTTCCCTTTAATGTCAGAAGATAGCACTTGGAAGGAAAAAAAAAAACAACCAAACAACAACAACAACCAAAAAAAAAACCCAAAACAAACAAAAAAACCCAACAAAAAAACCCCCAAAACCTCTCAACCAACAAATAAAGATTCTGTGACCTTAAATTGGAACACTAGTAACACAATTAGAAATATGAGAACAATCTGTAACTCTCCTCCTGAAGAAAACTCAATGGAAGTATTCTGCCATTAATAGCTGATTAATTGTCCTTGTTCATTCAACACTCACCAGGGAGACCATGAAGTCAGGGTTGGTGTAGGAAAAATAGAGGAAAAAAAAACTGGAAAAAAATCCTACACCACAGTATGAAGGCTCTTTTCCTTTCATATTGCAATAACTACGTGATCACAATTTTTGGGTGACTAACAATGTAAATGTGAACAAAAGCCTCACACACAGTTTGGGTAGGAAGGGATCTCTGCTGGTCACCTGGCCTGGCCACTCAGACCAAAGGAACCTGAAGTTTGATCCACGTTGCAATGAAGTGAGGCTGTTAATGGCCCTGAACCAGTGACTCTTGATGTCCAGCTGGGATGGGGAGGCACAGCCACTCCAAGAGATGGATTTCACTCTCGCATGAGAGATTCCCATGTGTTGGGAACCAGCTAGAAATCTCCCAGGACCCCGTACACACAGATTCAGGGGCAGAAAGGAATGCAGGGGTTGGTTTAAAACCCTCGGAGAAACTGGGATACATAAAGTCACACAAACATGAAGTGGGAATGTAAGTTTTAGTTTTAGGTGAGTAAAAATATGCCTTAAGTGCCTTAAGCAAATAAGAGACTGTGTTAGTTGATAGAAAAGTCCTAAAGTCCAGTTTAAAGTTCAGTAGCATTACCTTGCACAAAGTTAACCAAGTCCTGGATATGATATAAATATAACATAGCACTGCTACCATTGTCGCCCTGATTTTTCAGCCTTCTCTTGTGTCTCGCAGTCCATAGTTCTTAGGTTGTTTCTCCCACACGGGTGTTATAAATAGAAGCAATGTTTTCCTTAATTCAAGGTAGTTTTCATTCTTTGTCTCAGAGCTATGGACAGCTGATGGACAGTTGTCTTGACCAATGGGATGGGGAGAGGTGTCAACCTTCTCCCCCAGTCCCTGGCCTTTGTAGAAATACTATAAAATGGAGTCAGATTTTTAATAAACAGTCCATGCCTTCTCACCAAAGTGAGTGTATGTGTGTCGAACAACACCCCTACCATTGCTAGCCAGAATAGACAGGCAGTAGGCACAGGCCTTGTGTAAGAAATGATGAGCATTGTCACACAGCTGCGCCAGAGCAGGAGAGGTGCACAAAGGCAGCACCAGCATGGTGTTTGTGGCTGGTTGGATGATTTATGGACATCACAGTGGGGTGCTATGATATCCGGGGTGCTGCTGCTGCTCGGGACGTGGGCACTCCATGCTGGAAGGCATTTTGCACGATGGCACGGACTGTAACACTCTGAGCCTGCTGAGGCTGACCTAGCCGTGCCATGAACCACCTTTACGCCAGGCAGCAGCCTCTGTTTCCTCAGCCGGCCTGCCCAACTCACACCCGTGCTGCAGCCTGTGGCTGCGCTCTCCTGCCCTCCCTTTGTCTGGCTGCGGCTCCTCTGCCAGCGCTGCTCAGGAGATGGGCTCAGAGGAGCTCGCCTGAGCCAGCCCAGCCCTTCCAGGCTGTTTCAGGAGCTGCTGCCTTCCCCAGCACATGCAGGGGCAATGCTGGACTCGTCCCCTTTGGTCACCAATGCCTTGGGCTGGGAAGACCCAGTCTGGTGCTGTTCGTCACACAGACACACACACACTTTGGTGAGAAGGCATCAACTAACTGAATTATTTTAAAAGATCTGAGTCCATTTATAGTATTTTTACACAGACCAGGGATTGGGGGAGAAGGCTGACACCTCTCCCCATCCCATTGGTCAAGACAACTGTCCATCAGCTGTCCATAGCTCTAAGAACAGGAATGAAAACTTTCCTTGAAATTATGAAAACATTGGTTGTGTTTTCATCACCCAAGTGTGAGAAAAACCCAAACCATGAAACACTGTGAAACAGAAGAGAAGCTGAAAACATCAGGGCTACACCAGCCCATCTCAGATGCTGTCTCCCAAGTGTTGAATAGAGGAGAATAAGCCCTTGCTTCTCTCACCTCGCTGAATTCTTATAAATGGAGCCAGAATGCAGTTAACCTTCACGCCACAGAGGTGTGCTGCTGATAATGTCAGGATTATATTGGAGGAGACGCAGTAAAATGAAAATTTAATTTTACCATTATCCACAGCATTGTTAGGATCCGGAATTTAGGCCAGCTCACTACCCAAGGACAAATTTTCAGTTTGGTGATGTACATGGAAGGAAAATATTAGTATTGTCTGTTCAGTGTAGGAGTGGCAAAAAGGAAAATTCAAATTTTGTAATTCTAGACCATCTTCCTACAATAATAGGAACTACAATCACTCTTCTAGACCCAGAGGGCTAATCCTGACTGGTTTGAAACATCTGGTGGGATACTGAGCTCCCTCTACTCCCACAGACTGAAAATCTTACAGAATAAAAACATTGGAAAACCTGCCTTTGATCACCAAATTTGAGTTTCTAGTCCCAGAAGGAATCATTTCCCTTTCTCATTTTGTTTTCTTTGAGCTTCTTACAGGGTGCTTTCCTTCAAATTCCTTGCTTGGGAAGACATGATATTTAGAAATACTTCTGATGGCTACTAGAGTTCAAGATAAAAGATCTGGTTTGGAGAGGAGTGTGTTGGTTGGGTTTTGTTGGGTTTTTTTCTTTACAAGCAAGAGAAGTAACTCAAACCAATTTTAATAGCTGCTTTCTTTCTATCTGCTTACAGTATGTTCATCTGTTACACAGGCTTTCATCACAAATGTGCCAAGTGTACAGTGGAATAGTTGGCGGAAGCACACACAGGGGGAATGGCAGAATCAATGTGCTTAATCTGTTCTTAATCCTCCCTTGTGCGTGGGAGACCTGAGTGCGCTGCTCCTCCGTGCACAGACACAGGGGCTGGTGTGATTTATGCAGGTCTGGTTACACAGCCAAGCCTTCATTCAAAGACACTCAGAAGCCATCAGAGAGGGAAGGGGGAGAGGCAAAAGAGAAATTGTGGTAATTATTTTTACTGTCTGGAATTCAAGAGAGGCATCTATTAGCAACATAATATATGGAGCAGTCGGGAAAGAAAAAAAGATGTCAGCATTTTTATCTTTCTGCTAAAAATGTGCCTGAGACTCTCTTGTCTGCAACAGCCACAGAGTTAAATCAATGCCTGCAATGCTGAGGATCCTTTTGGAGGGGCAGCCAGAGGCAGGTGACCAAATGGACCTAACCTTAAACCCTTGGTAGGTGCTGCTGCGTCTCAAAGCAGCCCCCCCTCTTGTGCCTATTTTATTTTAATGCGTCCTACTGCTGCCCTGTTTGGGCAACATCCCCGTGAGCCCTTCCCCTGCTGTCAGAGTGCAAGCCAGGATGGACAGTGCACGTCCCGGCTCAGCAGAGAACTGACAACTCAAGGATTCCCTTCCAACAAGGCAGTAAAAAAATATTTTATTTTAATTCACAGTTTCTCTGTGATTCCTTTTTCATTCTAGTACCAACCCTCCCCCCCCAAAAAAAAGGCTTTCAAGCAAATCTTAAGCCATAAATGCTAAAAAAGCTTGTAAAGAAGCCCCACATACTCAGGAAAACGTGTGCCAAATGTTGAACACATGCCTTCCTACTTCTCAAAACTGGGTGACCCAGACACATCCTCAAGCGCTCAGTGGAATGAACAGCATAAAGTTCTATTCTAAATATGACTCTCCCTAACTGGTACTTCTTTGCCTGGTGTGTCTGCACCTCTTGCCACTCTCCGTGGCATGCAGCAAAAGCAGATTATGTCAGGAGCAGGCAGGGCAGCCAGGCCATCCAAAGTGGGGGTGAATTCCCTCCTCTCAGAGGCAGGTGGGTCTGGGGAGCGGGACAGGGCCCCTTCCTCTTATTTCTCCTTTGCCTCACAGTTCTCACTTCCTCCTCTCTGTTGGCTTCACAGAAAACAGTCACGGCCACAGTGATCATTGGTGGCCCAGATTTCAGGAAAACTTTGATTTGAGGCTGAAGGAGAGTAAAGCAACTGGATGGGTTTAAAAAAGGTGTAAAGCTGAACTGACTCTGTCAAACTCTCTAAAGAGTAGGAGCACTGTTAACTCAGATCCAACTCAATTCCCATTAGAAAAGGGTGGCTTGGAGCTGTGATTTAAAGTAATGGCAGCATTCAGTGTTATTGAGATATGGGAGGGTAAACAGAGTAACAAAAAACCAGAAGCATTTTAAAATGTCATGGTCCACAAAGGAATGGACATTTTATAGCTTTGCCATGATCATGAGAGACAGTGGATTGTGTCCTTTGCATAATAGTTTCATACTTCATTGCCTAAGAAAATGGTAAAAAACAGGCCTACAAGGACCAATTGCAGTTCTATCAAATCACTGCAAGGCTTTGCAATACACCATTACAAAATCAGTAGTTGTGCAAGAAACAATCATAAAATAGCCAGACCGCATCTTTGTAACATTTCTGTTTGTGTCAGTATTCATTTAGGAAATCTTTAATCAGTATATCTATATATGCAGAAGAAATATGAAATGCTAGCATTTCACATTTAAATTAACTGCTGCACCTGTGGTATATTTTCCCTCAGACATTGTGCTTGCTTTTAAATCGAAGAAGACAAGAAGCCAATGATGGAAAAAATTCTGCTTGGAAAGAGGAGTGTCCTTTCTATCAGAATATTGCAGTGAGCATCTGACACCAAATACTGAGTTCTGCTGATGCCTGAGTTTCAAAAAAGGAACAAACTTACTCTGTTCCTTAGACTAGAGCAACAATTCTAAAATGGGTGCCCAGTGAGGCTTGTTTTGCAGAAAAGACAGATTCTTCTGCTCACCCTTGGAGATTCATAACCCCTCTACCAGCTCAAACCAGAAGGGTGAAATTGATTAATCACTCCTGAAAATCTGAGCGTTTATTTTTAGGCGGCGC
The DNA here is from genome assembly GCA_013397315.1 of Donacobius atricapilla. NCBI lineage: Eukaryota > Metazoa > Chordata > Aves > Passeriformes > Mimidae > Donacobius > Donacobius atricapilla. The sequence goes on from WBMY01017833.1 coordinate 562,870, forward strand.
AAGAAGAACCCCTGATTGTGACAGAACCCATACCGCAGCCTCCCTTTCAGAGTAAATTATGGACAAGGTTATAAACCAGCAAAAATGGAGGTTCATCATGGAGATGATGACAGAATTTTAATTATACAGGGCATGAAGAACAATGCTGTAATAAAATTAGTGGGGGGAAAAAAGTGTCATTTAATCTATTATGTGCCTGAAGACTTCACTGTAGATGAACCAAAGTGCTTTGTTATAGTTGCTCAGAAATTAGTTGTCTTAGAACCTTCAATGCCAAGAGTGCTTTGTGCCTTAAATCCATACCTGAATTTTGATTAATCATGATTTGGGGTGCCTCTGTGAGAGGGGTGAAGTTGGAGTGAATATTGCCAATTTACAGCTATGCAGTTTGTTTTGCAGGTCTGATGGAGTCAAGGCTTAGAATGCACACTGCAGTTAAATTAACTATTTCTCTGTAATCCATACACTTAAGTGAACTTGGTCAAAGCAATATTAAGACGTTCACTTGGGACACATATTTCATTAAGAAACTTCTGAGGTAGTATTAGAAAAAGAGTTCTTTCTACATGGGTCAGGTCCTATTTTTTTCCTCTGTGAAAGGAAAGAGAAGGGCCCAACAGAAATTGTTAGGGTTGTACATAAAACTTGCAGATTACATGAAATACCAGGGGATTTTTAGGTCTCTAATATTAGCTTTAAAGACAACACTTTAAAGTTCCATCTGGCCTACACTGGCTGTTTTGACTCTGTTACTCTGCAGGATTCAAGGTCTTCAATTCCCTCTGTTATGAAATTGAAAAATTCTGTAAATAACGTTTACCTCTAGTGAGAGGTGTGTAATTTCCATGGACTCATGAATTTCCTCTGCATGTGTACATATGATTGCAGGGTGTGCAGAAATGGGGAGCCGCATCTTAGCCACAGGCAAGGATAAAACTCCTCTCAAGTTTAATCACTCTCTTTTCAACAAAGTCCAAGTGCAGAACAAAATATTGCTGTCTGTGAATTTAGAGGGGTGAAAGGGGTACCAAAGCCTCAGCTGCATCCTTTCTGTCTGCCTTCTTGAAAAGTGAATTCTCTTAAACAGACTGGCAGTTCCAGGGTGGTGCCACTAATTCACTGTTTCTGTTAAGCCAGAGAATAAACCTGCGTTTGAAGCAGGTGGAGGCCACTCTGTCAGAGCCTCAGGCTTCCAAAGGGGAAAAAACCCCAAGTTCTTTATTAGGCACTTGGAGGGAGATGAAGTGACCCACTGCTACAGAAGGCTCTAACCCTAGCAGTAATTTTATTGCTTGGTAAGGCTTCAAGGGTCATAATGTGTCTGCGAGAGGAGGTTTTAGTAAAATGCCTTTGCAGGCATTTGAGGAGGAATCATTTTCTGGAGATATTGTTTACCAACAGCTCCTTCTTCAGATATTTAGGAGCCTTTTTTTATTTCCTTTGAACCAAATAATTTGTTTTTGCTTGCAAGTACAGAGACATTTTACTAAAAGCAAATAATTTCTATGTGCCTTTTCAAATGATCTTCAAAACATCAAGCACAGTCATGGATGCCTGAAGACAGAATAGTATCTTCATAAAAATGCAAATTATTCCAATCATAATAGCAATCAGAGTCACAGAGAGCAAGGGATTTCTCAGTTATAGCTCTTGTGTGGCACTCAACATTCCCACTGAGACACAGCAGAGGAAAATACAACAGTTTAAATAATACTGATGTCCATTACCTTTATAATTCCTAATGGCACGAATATTATTTAAAGACTTTGAAACAAAGGCACCTCATAAAAAAGTAGCATAAATTATAAATTTAGATTAGAGCTCACATAAATACACTTTGACATATTTTACACCGAAATTTTACAAGACAAACACAGATGTTGAAAATTATCACAATCATTGTATGACAACCAGGTTACAACCTTGACTGCTCATGCAATAAGGTAAATAAAGACCAGAATTGTTTGAGGCATACAAAATAACAGGTCAAATATCACTCAGTTTTTGCTCTTTGGAGAAACAATCTAGAACTGTTATAATTAAAGATAATAAAAATTAAAATAAAGATAATAAAATTACTTACCTCACATATAAATACGTTGTATCAAGTTTGAATTTTGTTTGTGCATACCTTAGTCCCACACACATTCTACTACTGGCAGTTTTACTCCATCTATCACTGCATTCTCCTGGGCAAACACAAAATATACCAGCTGAGCAAATAATAAGTTGTGAGGTTCTCTGGATGCTGTTTACAAAGACTAAACTCTTCAGAATCCATCTGTAAACAATTCTTTCGTCCACTTACAGACTTGGGGAAATGTTTAATATTAGAAAACAAATAAAGCGTTAGCATGGGCTCCTCATACTTCGAGGTGCACAGGAGCAGTTATTAAGGTCAGGGGGTTGGCAGAACTGACACAGCAACTGGAGAGGCCGAGCTGTAACTACAGGGAGCAGAGTTCAGTTTTCTAAAGCACTGCATGTCTCAGAGAGATTTCTCTCTGTGTTTTGAAGATCGGTCTTTATACACCAAGGGCTGCCTTGCTGTTTGGCACAGCTTCAGGATCAGGGGTCGTGCAGCAGCAGCAGTAAATTCTGACTGCACATTAAACAGATTATTATTATTATTATTATTATTATTATTATTATTATTATTAATGCTGTGATACCTTCTTGTATGCTTACCTACACCATCATGCAAAGCTCTTTCCTTCACATAACCTGGGGACTGCAGCCTCCCCCCGTGCCTCACTCTGGTCTCTTAAACACTGGACGTGCCCCAAAATCCTGTGAGCTGCCAAGGGAGCAGCAATCACCTGTGTGCCTGTGCCCTGGCTGCCAGGGGAGCCTCAAGGCAAACCTCAGGAGAGCAGACATTTCCTGGGAAACCAGCTAGAGAGGCTATTGTGGTGCCTTGAGCTTGAGCTTCCCTGTATTTCAGGGTCTGTGCTGCCCAGGGTGCAGCTCTGAGCTCACATCCAGCGTCACTCAGCTCTGCACACAGCAGAGACACAAAACAAATCCTTCTCCTGCTGCACACCAAGGACAACTTTCAGCCCAAAAGCACAACCAAGGCTGGGCTGGAGGGAGGAACAAGAAGGATGGGACCTCACAGCCTGCAGCTGGAATTGGACAATTAAACCCCAATCTGCAAATGGACCAAAACTTATCCAAGTGTGAGACCTCGTGAGCGTTTGTCCATTTTGTGACCATTTTGGGTCCAGCTTGGGTGCAGCCCTGGCCAGGCTCTTGTCCTGCCCAAGGTGTATCCTGGAGGCCTTTCAATAAATCCCTGCTTTATTCTCTGTCTCTGAGCAGTCTCTGTTCCAGGTCAGCCTCCCCAAGGCATCAGCAGTAGCTTCCTCCTGCCCTTTTTCCCTGCCCACATTACGCTTCTTTTTTTCCCCCTGTTCATTTGTTATTTATTAATTTTTCTAAATCACAGGGTCATAAATCAGGAGATTTTATTGCTGCATCTTTTTCAGACTTACCTGTCCATTTCCTGTCAACTATTTCACTCTGTTCTACAGATCTCTGCAACAGATATTTCCCTTGGCCCTCTTATTTGGTCTCTTCCAGTCCACTAGCACTATCTTTTTACTAGGAAAAGAAAAAAAAAAACAAAACAATGAGAGACCAAGAAAAACAATTCGTGCAGGTTTCTTTGTAACCTCAATAACAAAGATCTTTTTACCAGCTCCCATGAGATTTTTCCATTACTTTTTGTTCTGTGGAACATCACATATGTTGTCAATGTATATGAATTACTGAAGGCTTAGAGGTGTAACAGCTGACGTTGTTGTTATATGTCCTTTCCTCCCCAAACTGGACTGGAATTTCAACCACAAAATGGTCTGGAATACAGAAAATATGGAGGAAGCAAAGGTTGGTAAAAAGTGAACTGGAAATGGTAAAGTTAGGGCAGCTTCTTTTTGAAACTTAATCTTGGGGGAAATTAACTAATCATTTTAAATTGGTTGGTTTCAATAAATATTTTCTTATTAACAGAATGGTTTATATGGGTTTTTTTGGTAATCATAATTTGCCTGGTATAAAAACAAGTTTCCCTCTAAAAGAGATATTGTAGAGTTGGGACTGAGGTGGGTCATGAAGAGCCTGTGCATGACAGAAGTGGAAAGGAATAAGTTGTGCCTACATCTAGACACAGCACTGAAAGATCTATTGTATGGTACTTAGATGTGAATTACATGCATCACAATATTTTCACAATTTACAGACATCTATATCAATACACGTGCAGGGCTTTTT
>WBMY01017833.1:567148-590440 GCA_013397315.1 Donacobius atricapilla
GTTTTTTTTTTTTTTTTAATATAGCTAAAAAAACCCTTTTTTTTTTTTTTTTCTTCCAGGAGTAATTTCATCAAAGTGCATATTCTATTTTTAAGTGGGTGAGCTTTATGTTTTTCATTTTCCATGCACAGCTTACAAGAATGGGTAAAGATTCAGAAAATGTTTGGCAGAATTTGCCATGCACAATTCCCAGAGCAGTTCTACATTTGGAAACACAGACGAGTATCCAGGAGCCTGATGATCCTGGCCAGCATGGCCCCGAGCCCAGTCTCTGTTCATCAGTCTTACTTTAGCCTCAAATCTTCATTTAAAAAAAAAAAAAAAAAAAGAAATATCCCCCAATCCAAAATAAGCCCCCCCTAAACCGAACACAGTCTGTGAAAAGCCGTGCCAAAGTAGGTTCAGGAATTGTCACAAGATTCCCCTCCTCTGGCTGCAGTCTGAGTTTTATTCCCATTTTCTCCTCCTGTAGGTACAAGCATCCTCTGCCCTGGGGGCTGCAAGCCTGGAATGAAATTCGAATCTGCTCCAAGAAGGAATGCAGTCTGTTCATCACCATGGACAAGGCACGAAAATCCTGTCCAGAAGTTTTCCTCATACTGGCAATGCTTACACTCCCCATTTTATGTCCAGACACCTTTTTCTTCCTGGCATCCATTTTTCTTTTGATTATTCATGGAATGATTTATTTTACAAGGCCTGAACACGGCATCTCTGCAGGGCTGCACACGGGGTGTACAACATGACACACAGACCATGAGACCTGGGCACTTCTTTTAGCAGATTTATCATTATTGGAATTCTTTTATTATTTTATTAGTTATTTTTATTAGAATATATGTCAGGCATATGAATTTGAATAGAGTGTAACTCAGTCAGTAATGAAAGAAAAATTCTTAGGGATAAGGACAGAATAAATGTCAGGTGTTGAATGAAATTGGGAAAAAGAAATAGGGAATAAGGGAGAATATATTTGCAGTGATCCTTTGGGATTTAAAAAGGTACCTAAGGATATGAGGGTATGTGACATGAATATTTATTATATTGCAATGTTTAAAACCTAACTTGTCCATAATAATCAAAGAAATGTGCTACTGCCAGGTGCTCTATAAAGGGATCCCTGCAAACCTTCTTTTATGAGTCTTACCTATGATTAAACCAATTTCTTACCGATGTAATAGGGAAAAATAGAGAAAGACCCTTTTGCTAAACATGTCTAATCTGTTTGAACTACTTTTAAACAGTATTGCTCTTTATACAAAGACAATTTTTATCATTGAGAGATTCTAATAACAGTGTGTACCATCTTTCTTCCCCCAAAATGTTATCAATATTATTTTCAGCTGAATATTACAAAAAAAATTTTTTTTTTTCATTTAGGATTAGCAAAGTCCCACTAAAGAACATTTCTGCTGATGATGAACATGTCCACTCATGGATCACATGCCTTAAGTTTTAACTTTCATGTATTTTGGATTCTGTGCTGCCCAGGGGTGCAGTTCTGAGCCTCATATTACATGTTAATCAGCTCTCTTCAGATGAAGAATAAATATAGCAAAGTCACAATGGCACGTCCCGGTAGCCCAGCACCTGCCAAGCTGTTGGCAAGAGGTGGCACGGAGTGAACCCTCCCCGCAGGACTGAGTGCTGCTCTCAGGGGCGCTGCACTTCCACGGGCTCCATGAGCTCAGACCACCTGGCACCATTAAAATAATCCGTTTAGGAGTTTGATTCCATGGCAGTTTACAGATCCAATTGCCCAATACGAAGCTGCTGAAAGAAAATTGCAGAAATAATCATCGGCAAGGAGTGAATGGCCCAAACCCCCATAGAAATTGCAGGGAAAAAATCACTGTAAAGGGCCCTCTTACCCTTGAGCCTTCATATGTGGGAATGTCATTATTCACTTAAAAAGGCAGCAGTATCTAAAATCCTGAACATTCCCTCCACTGTGTTTTAAACTCTACCAGGATTAACAGAGACTTATTTTTATGAGGAAAACTTAGCCCTGAGAAACCTAGTGGCAGTCTCAAGTACCTGGTACATTTTAGAGCATTCAGGAAGTTGCAAATTTTCACACACACTGTTGTGGTTTTCTCCTCAGGGTCATTATGCTGGAATAATGGAACAGCCTCTTGCCTAAAAACCTGGAAAGTCCTACATGACAAAAGGTTTACATTTCAATTACCAGCCTCATTTACCCATAGGAAGCAAACATTTGAATATCACATTTTGCAGTGTGCTTCCAAGTGCGGGTGGAAACTTTTTGAAAAACACCGTGTTAGAAATATTTACTGTCTGAAATAAGTGTGTCAAGACTCAAATGCCTTTTTAATTTTTTTTTCCTTTCCTTAGGTTTTGAGGAGAAACCCACAATGTCTGTATGCCTTTGTGGCATCTTCCAGCGGTTTGATTATTAGATGTTTTCAGTGCTTGATTATTGGCCTGTCAATGCAACATATCATCATGGCAGCTTGCTGCCGATCATGGTAGTTGCCGTCAGTCCAGCCCAAAGGATGCCAAAACATTTATTTTCATGGTAAACTGCAGTAATTTTCCTCCTTGAGTGATCAGACAAGATGGAATCTTCATTTTGTCCTTTCCAATTAAAAGTAAGGACTATATATGTGAGTAAAGCATCAGCATTTATAAGCGCTCATAGTTATTTTCAAGAGCGCATTTTAGGAGCTGGTTTGGGTGTGAGGAAAGAGGGAATTCAGAAGCAAACAGCCAAATTTGATTCTCTACCGGAAAAAGTTCTACTTCCCTATATAATGTTATTGTATGGTTAGAGATGACAGCAGACAAAACTGCTGGATTGAAGAATGCTGCAGGATTGCCTTAGTCCCTGGAAAGATGAAAACTTGGGATTTTTAAGGCTTATGGTGGTTATCCAAGTGGTTTTGGAGGGCCAGAGTCAGGAATATCAACGTTCCCTGCAATGCCTCAGGATCCTGTTGTGCTTGATAAGGCTGAGTTGCAGCATGTTGCAGAGTATACCTCCTACAAGTGGGTACAAATTACATTTTCCAGCCCTCAGTGGCTGGTCTTGCACATATTTTTATGGTACTTTTGGCTACAGTATCCTGAGAGATGAATGGAAAGATCTGTTAAATCAAATGGAAATACTTCATTCATTCTTCTGCCCTGGAAAAGCAAAATTCTCCTGGTCTCCGTGGTGTACAGAATTTCACAATGTTCTTGGAGTTTTTATCCCTTCATGATTTCACAAGGATCCCGAGTGGATGTTTGACTTACTCTTTCAGCAGCTCATGTCAGAGAGAGGCTTCAGACTGCACAGATTCTTAACATCAGTAGTCCCAAGATATACTTTCTGTGCTCTGGGGGGAAAAAACCATAAATCTCCATTTCACTACTGAAATACCCTTTACAGAATCCAGTCAGATGGAAGGAAGAGTTGAAAGTCATGACTTAACTGGAGCCTTCTAAAAGCAAATCCAGAGTCCAGCAGGATGTGAGTGTCAGGTAGGAAATTAAATCTTAGAAGAAACAAATTGTGAGTCAGATTTTAGCTGAAAAAAATTCAGAATGACGAAATTTCTTTTTATGATTTTTGGTTCGGAATTGACTTTAAAGGCAGCTAGGTTTGCTGGAGTGCTGGAAGTTAGCTGGGAATCTGAGGGTGTTGGAATAGCATATTTTAACTCCCTGATGTGAAGTTAGATGCCATGGACTCAGACACCTAATTTCTCCAAATGGATGCAAACTGATGCACTCACATTATTTCCCCATGCGAGCATCTTGCCCTGTAACTTAATGGAGTGTTTAACTTGGGAGCTTTGTTGGGCCATAAACACAGAAATGATCATAACCTGGTCTGTAGCAAACTGCTAGCTCTGATCAGCAAAGTTTAATAAAAAACAATATCTTCTTCTGGGAAAGAGGACCATAAAATCTAACTCCTGCGTATTCTTTTCCAGGGCTACAACTCGCACTAATTCGTACCTGGCTTAAAGAAAAGTTTTCATCTCATATGTCCAGTATCATTTACTACTTCAACATAACTCCTTGTGTCCATATTTATGTGTGTGCATTGCAAATTCTCAGAAACTTGCCACGTGCAGTAAGCTGAATCCAAATTAAAATAAATTGCTACAGAAGCGCAGCATTCAGGTTAGATATAAATAGTCCTGGGGCATTATTAATAGATGTTGAGTTGTCTGGTTTTCATTTTCCCAATCTGCATTTCTCTCAAAGGTTGGCGAAATGCAGGTGAAGTGCCCTTTCTGAAAGAATGAGGTCTTTGTTCTGCAAAACTGGGTGTTTTTAGGGATAAGTGACTGGGGAATGATGCACACTAACCCATCTGCAGGAGTCTGACTCCAAACCTATGGAAATTAAGGTTTATGTACAGCTCTGTATTCCGTCAGGACTTTGTTTACCAATTTAGTCTCTTTATCATTCACGACAGAGCGGTGACATTTCCATCCCACCCTCACTCAGGGGAGAAGCAGAACTGCACGAGGACTCCTGTGAGAAGCCAGGAGGTGAGGAGACATTCCACAGGCTGAGGCAATAATGTCTGAACCAGGAGAATGACACGGGGATGGCGCACTGTCACATCCTGGGGGGCTTTTCCAGGCTGCTGCCTGCTCTGAGAACACGAGTCAAAACCTTTTGCAAGCGGTATTGGGCACTCACAAAGACTTTTGAGACCGGTGTATTTAAGAGAAAGGTCATGGAGGGAAGTCCAGCTGAAAAAGCAGCTCAAATCAGCTTTTCTGAAAAGCCTTTGACACACCCAAGACTGCTTTCACCTAAGGCCTGATAGGAAAACAGAGATTTGTTAAAAGATAAGCAGCTGTGAAAAATGACTTCTGGCCCAAGATAAGAGAGGTCTCTCACAAACGTTAGTTTTGAGTAAGAAAATTATCTAAAGTTTCTATCAAGAGCCTCATAGCTTGTGATACTGTGTGATAAAACTCTTTGCAACCTAATTTGCACGTTGAAGTTCCCCCTTTTTATTGTTAGATAATGAAAGGTTGTGATGACAACTGAGCTGTGTCTGCAGTCTGGGAAAGGGGTAAAACAATCCACATGCAGCTTCTAACCAGCCCTGACACTCGGAGCACGCATTTCAATGGCCAAGACAGAACTTCACAGGTTCCATTTTGCAAAAAATTAAATTGTGGCCCAGTTCAAAGCGGTGCAGCAAGCCAAACTTCTACGATTATAAAATGCTCAGACCATGTTTTTTTAGAGCAGAAGACTTTAAAAGCGAAGGTAATATAAAAAGGTGACAAACAATAAGCTTTACTTAATTTTCATCATGCCTCCAAAGCATAATTAGCTACTTCATTTCTTGATCAACTATATTCCCTAGTGCTATTTTTCCCAGAAAATCCTTACATACCCTCTTCACATCTAAACAAAGCATTGGAAGTAAAAGCTCTGTATTTCTAAGTGTGGAATTCTCTGTTTATAGACTGCTCCTCACCCAAAAGCACTCTTGGGCAGAGGACCTGGTGTTTTCTGAGAGGGGCTTGGAGAGCCAGTCCTAGGGAGACCCCAACAACAGATAAAATAAAAAGAGTTCTTTTCTTGTTTGCTTTCTGAATTCAAAACTTATACTGCAGTCTGACAGCATTCTGGAAGCTTATGTAGCTAATGACTGGAAGTTTCTTTTTTCCAGACTGGTGTTTCAGTGCTCTGACACAGCTCCCAGAGCAATATTCTGGGCTTTAACACCATGGGATGGATTCAGGGTGGGCAGTGATGTTAAAAACGCTTATTGCCACACAGGGAGGTGAGTGTGGGTGTGGTAGACTGTAAGATTTCTCTTGGTCCTTATTTCCAGCGACCTACAAAGCTGCTGATGCGTGGGAACCCCTGTTGAGGCGCATTGGTAACATCCCCGTACCTTAACAGGAATATTTTGCAATAATGAATAAGCTAAAGGGAATTATTGTGTATAAATAGCAAACATCGAGTCTTCATTAGCACACAAGCATGATGTAAACAGCTCATACCTGACACAACATCACAACTCCAGAAAACATTAGGGAAGAGGAAGGTGAAAAAATAAGGTTAGTTTTTCATTGCAGTGTGAAATTAGACCCCCAAACTGTAAGCTTGCAATAAATGTCATGAATAACTTCACTCCTAAGTATAGTCCCAAGGAAATCAGGGAAATCACTGTACATATTTCTACCCATAAAGTATGCAAGCATTTCCAGGCCCAAAGCTAAATTAGTCACAGCGCTGAAGTGAAAAATAGGTCACCAGAAGTGGAAGCATTTCTGCCAGCGCTGGCACCATGGGGATTCCCCCACACACTGAATGATTATTTTACCTGTGGGATCTGCTCTATTCCCCAGCAAGAGGCCAGACCCAACTCTGCTGAAGGTACAGGACTAAGAAATGACTGAAGAGCTCGAAGAGGATTGTTTTCCATTCTACGTCATTGATGAAGCTGGAGGAGCACTAAACCCCTTCACTACCTGTCCCAAGGTGCAGGAGCCCAAGGGACTGACAGATTCCAGTGACACTCAGTCTGACCAAAACTACCCAAAGCTTATTTATTTCCCTGCAGTATTTTTTTTTTCTCTACTCCTGTTTGTTCTGGACAGGTTTGGGTTTTTTTTTTCCAAGAAAATGGCTACAATCCATGTGCATTTCTGCACGGTCCATAACCCCATAACTGATGCTGAAGAGGCTCTGGCCTGGGAGCTTCCATCAGCAGCCTCTTGCAGTGTCTCGGCACTTGGCAGGATGCTGACCACTATGGCACCTTTCAAAAATCTGTTATGCAAGGGGCTTGGCAACATCACATGGGGTCCTTTTAGCTTGCTGTAAACTGACTTTCCTTGCAGCCTTTGCTGTAAATTGGCATCCTCAGGGCCCCACGGGGAGACTTCATGATAACTGTGGAAGGATTGCAGGTCTTTTGTTTGGGATTTTTTTGCCCCCAATAGTTTTCAGATGGTGAGCATTTGTTGCCAAAGCAACAAAACCAGGTGAGCAAAACAAATTAACACATTTAGTGAGCTTGGGAAATGGCAAATTCTTTGTTCATTTCAATATTTTGAAACAGGCTGTTGGTTGATATGATTTAATGTGAATGTTTCATTTTCTGTGCATTAATCTGTAAATTTATGAGCAGATATACATTGAAGAAGCTATTTTGTTTTATTTGAGTTCAAGGCCTTATCTGAAACTCTTTAAAGACATCTACTAAAAACAGTAGAACTGAAAACATAAATGTCAGCATGAATTGTCAGAGCTAAAGGTGCTCACACACTGACCATGTCAAAGGACATGCAGGTAAAGGAATGCAAGTCAGATAAAGCACAAAGAATGATGGATTGCTGAGTTTAAAAATACTGTGATGCAGTTTTGGGCCCTGAAAGTTATTTTTAGAATACAAATGGAAGTGTTGTTCAGTTGAAAAAAGAGTAAACATCCAAGATCTGTATTAAATGTTTTGAAGAAATATTCTTTTCCTTTATGCCTCCCGGAGTTTTGGAGTTGTTTTGCTATGAAAGAAGGTCCCCAAGTGTGATCAAGATGTTAGGAAAATATTATAATGCTTTCTGTCAGCTCAGAAAAAGGCACCAAATTAAACATGAAGTCTAAATGAAAAGGTCATAACTCTCAGCTTAATTACATATAAGTATGAAAAGAAGTTATCCAATGTCTGAAACTGCTGAGATGGCACTCGGCGAAGGGAGGCAAGTCAAACAGAGAGATATTTAATTTTAGGGTATAATAGGGACTCATAGTCAGTGAGAGCTTCAAAAGCTTAGAGGAACAGCTATTTGTGTATTAGTCGCAGCCCTAGCTGGCTTCTTTCACCCCTGTCACTTTGCCACTTTGATTCTGGAGACCCTCTTATGCCCTCCCCTTTTTGCGTCATCCTCTCCCATTTTGGAAGCCCTCTTTCAACAGGAAATAGGAGATAGCTTCAAAATAGGCACCAAAGCTGACAAGAAATGTGAGATGGACTTTCATATGTAGATATGGACACAAAGTGCACACCCAATGTTGGTTTTCCTCTCCTCCTCCCCACCCCTATCTATTATCTTTTAGATCTTCAGCGCTTGTCTTTGATGGGTGTAGCTCTACAGAAACACATCAGTGCTTGCCAAGAGAGATCCACTGAAGCCAAGAACTGTTCTGCATACAGCTGAAAGCAGGCCAGCTTTCTATTTAATAAAAACATGAGAGTAAAAACCCACCTATTCTGACCTCTGCCCATTTCACTCTGTGTTCTTGAAGTACCTAAAATACTGGTTTTTTACGCTTGAAATTGGTGCTGCTGAGCTACCATGGCAGAGCTTTACCTATGGGTGATTAACCTCACCTCCCATTTTGCACTCTAATTTTGAAAAACTCAACTTGGGATTACTTTAAAATTGATACTGGGAAGCTCTGTGTACAAAACCTTCCTGAAGAGCTGTGAAAAGTGTAATGCTTATTTCTAACTATGCTGCTTTGAATAACAATCACACATTTTTTCACACTTTTCTTTTGAAATTGTAGACATATGCCACAGATCACTGACAGAGGGAGAAGCTGTGTGCATAGCAGCTGGATATCAAATATCACAGCTGGAGGAAGAGGAATGAAAAGAAGACAACAAACATTCAGAATGTTTCTTTCCTATTCTATCCGTTCTGCTGGACAGAGCACTTCTCAGTTATGACTACCTGAGACCTAAAATAATTAGAAATTCATATTTTACTTTCTGCCTCCAGCATCTGTGTCTACTATGTACAGAAATTAATATAAATAGGGTATCAGCGGTTTGCCTGACTGGAATAAAAAAGCTTGAGTACAGATATCTGTGCAGAATGTGCAGAGAAATTTGATAAAGAAGCAGATGGCTTGCAATTTTCTCCTTTTTATTTCTTGCCCTATCAGCACTAACAGGACTCAAACCATTGTTCCCAAGCCCGCAGGTTTGTAAGTCTGAGTGCTATTATTTGTAACTCTCTAATGGGGCTTCTCAAGAAGGGAGCTCTAAATCGATGCCGCCACGACTGATCACTGAAGGAAAGGATATTTAAGACAAAGAGCAGGAAATTAATTTGCTAAGGTTTAATTTACCAATCTACCAACTGTGGCCTTCAGTCATCGGCTTGTTTTGCCCAGGGGATGCAGGCCCAGGAGGAGCAGCCCCCCCTGCACCCTCCCCAAGGACGGGTCCTGTGAGCAGCACACCCCGTTAGCCCACGGCTGCCGAGCAATTCCCTTTCTGCTTTATTTCACTGGCAAATTCCTCTAGCAGGGCGCTGAAGGTTCCTCTGTTTCCCCCTCATCCTAGAGTGACTTTATGATGCCTGTATCCCCAGCCGCCTGTTCTGTATATTGTGTTCTGCACCTTTAAGGCTGATTCTCAGAGCAAAACAGGGAAAGAAGAAGCGCACAGTTTGTTTTGAAAAACTATTTTACTCCTCTGCATTCTTCTCCTAGATAGTTTTTTGTTTGGCTGAGGCTTGGATAGACTGCATCGGGACAAAGGTCTCCTGTGCTTTTTAGTTAGTTTTCGCTAGCTAGGGCAGAGAAGTTCCCTAGACTGTTTTTTTTGTTTGTTTTGTTTTGTTTTGTTTTGTTTTTCCTTTTTCTTGGGGCTGTTTAAACCTGCTCTGGACTGAAAACCCAGAGGAGAACTGAGAGATCACCCCTGTGCCCTTTGGGGCCCAGGACATTTTTCTCCAGCGCTGGAGGAATTGATAAGAGACTGAGAGACAAACTGCACCCACAGCAAGGACTTTTCTCAGTTTGCCATCTCACTTCAGAACAAAAGGTTTTATTGTTTCATATTATTCATTCTATGTGGTCGTGGGCATTCTGTTTGTTAAATAAATAGCTTTTTCCACTTTTCTCCAAGGAAGTTTTTTTTCTGGATCAGTTGTGAGGGAGGGGCCGTTTAGGTTTGCATTTCCAGAGGAACCCCATTCAGAGGTTTTTCTCCCAGATTTGCCCTAAACCAGGACACACCGATGAAATTAGGGAGAAAAAACATCGTTATTCACTGTGTCCTGGTGGAAATGTGTAGCTGAGAGGATTTTGTATAGTGTGTATCTCAGCTAAAGAACTAACATGAATTAATGTTACGTGAATTAACATCTCCTTATATTTTATGTGGTTTTCACCGCAGGTTTAATGAAGGGGCTCCCCATTCAACACAACATGCCCTGTGAAAACACACTCCATGTACCCCTAGGATCATTGGTCTTTGCAGTGCTGTTCACAGACATATCTTCTCCCTAAATGTCTTTTCGGTACTCCCCACCCACGTCAGTTCAAGACCTGTCACTTATGAAGCTTGTCCTGATTTTTTAGGTTCCCAGTTTTGGCCACTGTGGGAGCCAAACTGGCTGTTCTTACAGCCGGAGCCCAAATGTGGTGGGGTCTTGCCACCAGAATTCCGTGCTTGTGGGAAGAAACATTCCCAGTGGAAATTCCCACAAGCAGTTTTTGGCTTTGGGAAGTTGGACTCTGTAGAGACAATTCTAGGAATCTGTAACATTGTCTATTCTATTTTTTTTCTTTTTTTTTTTTTTATTATTTATTTTATTTTACTTTTTTTGCATTCTCCCCCAAACATCACATTTGTTGCTAAAGGAGTTTTTTTTTTTTTTTATTCCATGTAGTTAAAGTGCTGCCAAGTGGGATTGAAGCCATTTGGCTTAAATTCCTACCCACAATAATACAGGTCTCCAGATAGAATAATACCCATTTATCTACCCCTGCAATGCAATTGATAGGCTGTTTACCAATAATTTCACCTGTGGACATGAGCCATACATAACAAAGCACATGTGGATCTCTTGTAGGAATTCAAAGCCCAGTGAATATAAGACAAAAAAAGGAAAATTAGAAGAGGAGAAAAATCCACAAAAAAATGAGAAGGGATGGGATATGCTTCAAGATAGAGAAGTGCGCAGGTTCTTCTTGACCTTTGATTTCCAAAAAGGGGAATTCAGGAGGTGAGGTGACTTTCTGTGAATAGAACAAATACCCTAGAGATAGAGAGGCCAAGAGGAAAAGGTTATGGGCTCCTTATAAATAATTGATTCAGCTGATGATCAAGTACAAGAAGTTCAGTGGAGAGAAAGAAGGAGAAGGTTTATTATGCAGCAGATAGAAGAGGCCACTATTAAATTTCCTTCTGTAGTGCATAAAATTGGGAGGGGCCTACGTGAACACAGGGTTTAGTTTGTGAACTTTGTGAACTCGGGAGGTCCGTGCATTCAGAAGCTGCTGTATCCCGAGGCAAGCAGAGGTGTTCATTGCAGGACTGGGGGGTATGGAGAGCTCCTCAGTTTCTGGAAGCGTTACAAGAATCAGCTGCTGCTGGCCAGATGGAGATCAGGCTGGCCACAGGCCAAACCAAATGAATGCAGTGGCCAGATCATAACCCGGACAACTCGATGCTGCTCGTTCCACAGTCAAATGTGGGATGAGGAATGGAGCCCCGCTCCCCTTCCAGCCGCCATCCTGGGCCAGCAAACAGCCTAGGATGCGTGTAGCAGCTGTCCCATTTTTTGCTATTTCTCCCTTGTAAATATATATGCATTTTATTTTATAATTAGAGGAGAACTTGCCATAATGATTAACTGCTGAGGAAGTAATGCATTAAATTGGTCAATATCAAAAGTCTCCGGCATATCAAAGGTCTCTCAAGATCAATTTGTCTCAGACACAATACAGTGGTGTAAGAATCACAGAGATTGGAATTAAGGTCCTTTATGGATTCATTATGAACATGAATTAAAAACATCTTTGATTTGTCTCCACCAAAGCCCGGCAGAGCTTCAAGTGTTTCTAGAATTTAAATTATTGCCACAGCTGGTCTCATGGAAAAGTCTCAGAATAATTTTTTTTTTAGTGCTGTTAGACATACTGTTTTTCATCATATTTGTGTATAAAATGTAAATGCCACTGCCTTTAATTTAGTAAGGTTACATCAATATGGAGTAAATAGACTAAAAGAGTCTTAGAACCCAGCACCTATTTCTATGATTCACTAAATTGCATTATTCCTTGAGACAGGAATTCCGAACCAGTTTTCTTATCAAATCAGCTACACTTTAAATGTCACAAATTCCAAACCTGCTGGGTACTGCTTTCCTTATTTAGTTTCTGCTGCTGGATCAATCCCCCTCACTAAAAATCCATGAAACAACTAAATAGTTCAAGTGTCAATCCCCTGAAGAGCAGGACAGGGTTCACTTGTCACTCCTTTACTGTTTCTCAGTCCAGGCTGTGTGTGCTGCACATCAAAGCCAGCAGAGGATATGAAGGTGTCTCTTTTTTTACCTAAACTGATTGTTCTAATGAGAGAGCCGATGCAAAGTAAAGTTAGTCTGATCATACAGAAGATGGGAACATTTTCTTGGTGTTTTTCTAAATGTTTGTGAGTTAAATGTATTGTTCCACTTAGTCTAGTAACACCCATCTGTAATTACACCTCTAATATTTTAAATCAGTGTGACCTCACATAAATAGGTCTCTGTAGCATCTCGCATGAATCAATGTTAATTGAATGTTGTTGATATCTTATTAAATAGCATTTGTACTAAGATTAGGAAAGAGGCCACACATTTACTTCTCTGAATTCCTTTGCACAGCTGAATCTTGATTTTCCCCTCCTCCCCCATCTTTATTTCTCTGTCAGGATAATTGCAGGGTTTTGCTTCCAAGTGAAGATGGAAGAGTCTGCAAGCTGAAGAAGGGTGCTTGAAGGATGATTTAATTGTAAAGTGTTTCATTTAGAGTCTTCTCAAGCTTCCAGCTGCGAAATTGCAAGATCCTTGTATGCCAGTATTCCCAGCAGCATCCTAAGTTTACCTGGGACTCCTGAAGAATTGCCACTGTTCCAAAATTTGCTAGGAACAGAGCTCAAGAAGTCATGATATTTGCTTTGACTGGACTTTTCATCAGTCTTTGATTTTAAACATTTTGAAGTGCTGTGTGAGCATTTGCAGCTTTCCTCTGCCATCAAGAAGGCTGCAGAGTTTTGTTTGTTTTGTTTTGTTTTAATGAAAATTGAGATTGTCTCATAATAAAAAGAGCCTGAGAGAAGAGCTTTGAGAAAAGCCATCAAAGATGATGAACTGACCTGAGAGATGAAAAAGTTATTTCAATAGAGCATCAACTGAGCAGACACGATTTTCCTGCACTGTAGCAAGGAAGGCATGCAGAAGATCCTAGAGACAATTTCTAAAAAAATCTTTATGTTTTTGTATGTTTTTATATAAAAAACCCCCCCACTTTATATTTTCCCCCCATGAATATAAGCTTTCCTAACTGATACAGCTTAACATGACTGTATTTGGATAAAATACCCACACTGAGCAGAATGCTAAGAGCACCATTAAGCTGCCACATCTGTAATTTTAATGCATATTTGAATGATTTTACGTCTAGAACTCGCATGTTTCATTCTTGAAGACAAGTAACTGTCAACCCAATGCGGCTGTCATTTTTCAGAAGGAATGTAAATTGATTTTACCCCAGGACTGCAAAGGCACTGTGTTTATCCACCACATCCCCACCAGAGCCGTGATGTAACTGCACCTACACAGTGACAAGCTCCTTGGTCTGCAGAGAGGTGTCTGGAGGGGATGCGGCAGGAGGGGACGTGGGACTGATCAGCCACTCCTTCCCCCAGAGCTGGGGGGAATGAGAAAACCCAGCAAATATTGGGGCACACCACGGATAGAAGCAGTTCCCCCTCTTTGTGGGTGCGTTGCCCTGATGTTTTCAACCTTCTCCTCTGTTTCACAGTTTCTTAGTTAGATTGTTCTCACGCTCGGGTGTGTAAACACTGGGAACGTTTTTCATAAATTCAAGGAAAGTTTTCATTCCTGTTCTTAGAGATACGGACAGCTGATGGACAGTTGTCTTGATCAATGAGATGAGGAGAGGTGTCAACCTTCTCCCCCAATCCCTGGCCTTTGTAGAAATACTATAAAATGGAGTCAGATCTTCTTAAATAAACAGTTCATGCCTTCTCACCAAAGTGTGTGTGTGTGTTTGTGATGAACAGCGTCAGCGGGTGGGTGACTTATGGATCAGGAATGAACAGAAACCACACCAGGCTCAGGGGTTCTGTTAACACCCAGTTGCTGGAAATGAGAAGTATTAGGGGATATCATGTGCCAGCTCTGTTCTGACACTCTTCCTGAGGCATCTCCTCAAAGTTTGTGCCAGAGACAAGATGCTGAGCCACAAAGTTCCTTCTTCTGACACCTTGTGGGATCAAAACAAGACCCAAACCTCTGAAGTGCTCTGTGAAAGAAGAAGCCCTGCATGGCCACAGGTCCAGGAACACTTCACTGAGGAGGGTTTACACCTCTTGCCACTTCCTGCAGCATCTTTGGCTGCAAAACCGAGCTTCAGCTTCGTCCCCAAGGGTGGAGAATGGGAACGTTTGTGTCCCGCAGCTGAAAGCCGCAGGGATGCAGCCCCAGGCACTGCTGCCAGGCTGGGACAGAGCCAGCTCTGCCCCACGAGGTTCCCTGGCTCCACAAGGTCCAGGATGCCAAAAGCCATCCAGCACAACGCTGAAATAAACAGATTTAAGTGCTCCTGCTAGAAAAGCAAAGCAACAAGGCGTGGCAGCCAGGGGTACGAGAGGCTCACCTCAAACAGAATTTACCAAAAGCCCGTGCACCTCCGTGAATGAGCAGCAGCAGCTGGAAAATGAGCGTCTGTGTTTCAGAAAAGCTTTTAGCATCCGATTTTAAAATTCCCCATAGGGAAAAAGATTTGAAGTGTTTCCAGATAAATAATATC
This sequence comes from Donacobius atricapilla, assembly GCA_013397315.1. Classification (NCBI taxonomy): domain Eukaryota; kingdom Metazoa; phylum Chordata; class Aves; order Passeriformes; family Mimidae; genus Donacobius; species Donacobius atricapilla. The sequence goes on from WBMY01017833.1 coordinate 581,918, forward strand.
TGGAATAAGTCTAAATAATAATGAGTTTCCCAGATAAATAAAAATATTTTGAGTTTTCTTTAAGTTGGCATGTTTAATTTGATATTCCTGAATGAAAAACAATTTGGTTTTCCAATTAAAAGAGAAAAACTACTTTGTTCTGCAATGTTGAACCAGAACACTTGCTGCATTATTTTTTTTGTTGCTGTTGTCAAAGTGTGTTTCTCAAGCATTAAGGTAGCAAAGCCTAATTTGTCTGCATGCACAAAAGGTTTGATCAGAAAGTTTTTGACCAGTTTTACGTGTTCCATTCTTCCAGCTTTCACATTATTCCAACTGGAATGTGATGGCTGAAATTGTATCAAACAACAATTCGTGGAGCCGTTAATGGGGAGAGCTGCAGAGCTCAGCTCCCTGTGATCTACAGCCGTCCAGCTGATGGTTAAAATGTGCAATTGCCAAAAAACTTGTTTTCATTTTCTACTCTAGAAGACAGTAATCTAAAATCTTGTCTTTAAAAAAGCCAGGTAACGAAAATACATGTGGTGTGTCAGTATACAGTGATCTGTTAAAAAAAAAAAAAAAATATCCATGCTTGCTAATAAGATTTTTTTTGCTATCTGGAAAAGAGAATATATTTTTGACTGGCAATCATGCCATGTGAATTTTAGTCCTCTATAGAGAGATTTATATGCAATTCTGAATATTATTAACCTGTTGCAAAGGCAAGCTGTCAGACGCTAGAGAGCACCAGATTAAAGTTACCTGCACAGCAGCCCCATTAGGTATGCAATGGAATTCTACTTTCCACGGAAACACATATTTTCTCCCTCTGTCTCAGGAAAGCCAGTGGCTGGAAGATGTTCAGAGGAAATTCCATCTGCGTAGGGGGACGTAACTGGTGGCGTGTCTTGGTGTGGAGATTGAAATTTGCAAAGCAACACAGAGCAGCCAGGTTCTAAAACTGGCAGATATTTCTGGATGAAAACAGGAGAAATGGTGGGACTGCCTCCTTGGGCCTGGGCAGTGGCTCTCTGCTCAAGCAATGCCTGCAGAGGTGGAGATGAGCAGAGGTTTAATTACGTCAACAAATGCAAGCAGTGTGCTCTGGTGGACCAGGAAAAGCAATAAAGTTCCCTCCATCTTTTCTTATCTTTTCTTGGATAACCCCAGGAGCCCACAACAAGTGGCTCAAGCTCCTCACTCTTCCCAGAGCTGTTTACTAGAGGATAATTACTGTTCATAACTTCAAGTATGCCTTCATTAATTTTTCCTTACAAACTTCTCAAAAAAAAAAAAAATTAGGCATGGTATGTATATTTCTATGAATCTTTCCTTACACATTTAACAACAAAAACCCCACAATAAACAAACCAAACCACCCACGAAACAACAAAAACAACAAAACAACAACAACAAAACAACATACACACACACACAAACCGACCCCAAATTTACTGAAGAATTTGGGATGTTCTTGTTCATATTCCAAAGTACAGACTTTGTAATATGAACAAGATGAAGACTCTGAGAAACTACCACAAAATAAATTGAAATCCTTTGCCTAATCCTTAAATCCAAAGGCCTAAATATTAAAACAAATGAGGAAAATATTTTTCAGAGCATACTTACCACTATTTCTCAGGCCTAAATTTTATCTGGAGAAGCACCTACATGAGGGGGGGGAAGAGCATCAGGCAAAGAAGGGACCAGGAAAACAGGGGATGCAGAATTTGGGGCAGAGCTTTTGTTCAGAGTGAAGATAAATAAGCCCTGCAAGCAGTCTGCAAATCCAAGCAATTTTCCATTTTGGCCTAGAATCCAAATGCTACAGGTGTTCTGAGTAAAGAAATGGGATAAAAGATGTTTCGAGGGGTACTGGAGAACTGAACAGGTATTGATGACAGGCTGTGGATTGGGTTGGGTTGTTGTTTTGTTTTGATTTATTATTTCTAACATTTATATCATTTCTTTCACACTGGCGACACCTGCCCGGCAGCCACAGGTTCCCCACCCTTTCCCCCTTTTCAGCTGCTCCAAATTCCACGCACTGCCTGCTTATTTCTGCTCCTTGATTTCCTGCTGCCAGAAACTTCCAGGCCAAACTTCCCAGTGGAAGTCTCTGGGCGCAGTGACTGTCAGGGGCTGAGAGCAGACCTCACTGGCACTGGGGAACACAGGAAAGAAAAGGACCTGTCCCCATGTCCTGCTTCTTCACTCTTCTGTTTACTCTGGCTTTTCCAAAGGAGGGAGATTTCACAGTCCACAGTATGAACTCAGAAACCAAAGCCAAGTAAGAAAGTTTGATGTGTCCCTTTCAAGCAACGTATCTTAACTCTTTTCTAAGCCGAATCTTTAATATTCAATGCTGAATAGAAATCCTTCCTTTGGAAGAATGAAATAGCAGCAGGAGAACCAGATTTATATTGAATGGCCAATATGCTTCCAAACTCGCAAAGAAAACTCTTGAATGCAGGCTTCCAAAATGGCTCTTAAATAAAATGTTTGTAATTCAAAGAAAATAAGGCAAAATAGATAGATCAGAGCTCTGCTACATCTGATTCAGAAAGAGATGTAAAGAACAGCTAGTAGTAGGAGGAAGGGATAGAACTGCCTCAGGAAGTTAAAGTTAATTTGTCACCATCCTGGAATCAGTGTGCAAAAACATGGGCATAAGCATTTACAAACTGAGCACTGGCATGTTAAGCTGCAGTGCCAACAGCTGTTCTCAAAGCACTGCAAGAAAAGGTGCCTCCTGGTAAGTGTTCCATTTTCTGANGTCCTGCTGCTGGGGTTGTGGATAACACGGCGTGGTCTTAAGGGAACAAACTGGATTTCTCCCATCCCTAAAAGCAAGCCAGAACCACTCAGGGGACACAGGGGTAATGAAAATTAGAAACTCTGTCTATTAGTCATAATACTGCTTAGGCTGCTTGTATTTAGAAAATTCAGGTTCATGAATTGTTGACAATTATTCCAGTGTAAATCCTTTAATTTATTTTCTTTTTCCTGCACAAGACATTCCTCTTCTCTGGCAAGGTTCAGTTTGGGTCTTCTGTTCTATGGTCTACACAGTCATCAGACTATGATCTGCAGGGCAATGTAAAATTATTTTTCCTGGTTTTTTTTTTTTTTGGAACTTCAGGCATCTCCATTTCTGCCAAGGATTAAAAAAGGAATTATTAAAACATTCTGGCATTGTATTTTGCTAATGATCTTGAAGCTGGAGTTTTTCCCTCCTACTATAACTCTAATTTTAAATAACCAGAATACCACAAGACTAACTTCCTTTACAAATATCATATGACTTAATCACTGGAGGATGTTTTTCTGTGTCAACCAGCATTCTCCTTCCACACTGGAAATCTGATTTACTGTATTTTCTCTCAAAATGACACAAACTGTGTGGTTTACAGTGAGTATTCCTCATGGTTTCCTGTTTTCCCTAGCCTGATGATAATTTTTCTTTGATTTCACAGCACTACTCTCAGTTGGACACTATATATTACATTTTTTTTGTCACCCTTCTCCCTGTAGGTTCTCCAAGGACCCCAATTCCCTTCTCATCTTTCTCCCTAGCAGAACTCATATTGACTGCAAAGAAAGAAGTCAACACTTCAGCCTAATGTTTGTTCTTAAGACAGACAAAGCCTAATCATGAACGAAACATCAAAACGTTCAATTATATCCTAAGTAACTCTCTGGGAAGCATCTCCGGTATCCAGCAAAGGGCTTGGTTGTACCAGGGCAGGGTGAAATTTGGATGTTGGCCAGAGATTTCGGGCTAAGGACCAGACCCATCAGGATTCAAATCCTGAAACAATAAGGCAATGACGCTGTTCGTCACACACACACACACACAGACGTTCACTTTTTGATCAGAAGGCATGAATTGATTTATTAAAAGGGTCTGACTCCATTTATAGTATTTCTATAAAGGCCAGGGACTGGGGAGAAGGTTGACACCTCTCCCCATCCCATTGGTCAAGACAGCTGTCCATCAGCTGTCCATAGCTCTAAGAACAGGAATGAAAACTGCCTTGAAACTAGGAAAGCATTGGCTTTGTTTACATCACCCAAAGTGTGAGAAGAAAACCCAAACCATGAAACTGTGAACAGAAGAGAAGGCTGAAAAAATCAGGGTGACAAGGAAATTTTCAGTGTGTAAGCCTGGTGTGCAGCACAGAGCAGGGGTTTCATCATCCACGGGCTGTGGGTTGATCAGGCCAAGGAAATGTTCCTTGAGTCACACTGCCCCCAGTGCCCATCACATCCCGTCAGTCCAAGGCAGGGCGTCTCCCTCAGCAAGTGAGGTCAGATTAGGGACAAACAAAGCACATGAGAAGAAAAAGCACCAGGAACAGTCTGGGTGAATGACGCTGTTCATCACACACACACAGACACACACTCACTTTGATCAGAAGGCATGAACTGATTTATTTAAAAAGATCTGACTCCATTTTATAGTATTTCTACAAAGGCCAGGGACTGGGGGAGAAGGTTGACACCTCTCCCCATCCCGTTGGTCAAGACAACTGTCCATCAGCTGTCCATAGCTCTAAGAACAGGAATGAAAACTTTCCTTGAAACTAAAAACACATTGGCTTTGTTTACATCACCCAAAGAGTGAGAAAAAAAACCAAGCCATGAAACTGAAGCAGAAGAGAAGGCTGAAAAATCAGACTGACAGATGAACTTTATAATATATCACTGATAAGTAATTGATCCTAATAAGAAAGCTACTCCGAAGGAGCTACTCTGGACACTGTCCCTAAGTGTGTGCAGTATCAGTAGAGAGAAAGGCAATTCCAAGAAATTAATTAGTTGGAAACAAGATCCTACTGAGATCAGTGGAAATTGCATGTCCAAATGCATTTAAGAATCTTGAACTACAGTTTTAACTTCTGAATCATAAGAAATAACAAGATATTTCACGTTAGCAATTAATTTCTCAGCATCTTTAATATGGAGGACAATCAAATGCTCTTTAGCATCCATAAACAAGTCACATTATTCCTAATTAACCACAGCTACTTCTTCAAATCTTGTATTTAATGAACACCAGTCTCTTTCAAACGTCGATAAAAGAGAAATGCTTTGACAAGCATAAGCCATAGATATGTCAAAATGAAGAATGTGCTGTATTTCTACATTTTTGCTTCATTTCGTCTGAGAACTTCAGACTTTATGAATAAATAAACTTGAAAATTGAGTAACTTGCTCTAGTGCAGTTTTGAGACACGTTTATGAATAATCTGTTTCTATTAAACACACTATTTTAAATGGAACAATTGCCATGCTCTATTTCATAGCCATGTATGAGCAAGATCTGCACCAACTTTACTGTATATCTGAGTGCAAACAAAAAATATCACCTTGATTGAAATATTAAAAATACAGACCTCTGACAAAATCAGCTTTGTAGCTTGGAACAGTGTCGATGACACATTACATCACTGGGATAAAAATGGGCCAGATTTAAGTGGCTTCCAGTCTCACAGTAGCTCTATTTCTTAGACTTTAAGATATTCCCCTCCCCACCTTGGCTTGATACAAGCCTTGAAGCTGAAGCACTCGTGGGAGATAAGGGATGATGTGCTTAAAAATCCACAGAAGTAATATTCTGGAGTATTTTATATACTCAGGTGTGCTCAGATTTCCCATCAATAAAAAAAAAAAAAAGACAACAAAGCTCAAATGGGTGAACTTCTCATCTTCCTCTAACAACTTTCCTGCTGCAGGGTAGGGGTGAGAAGAATGCAGTTTTGAGTAATTCAAAATAAGAGAAAATAGAATAATTGGATCAGCAAGGTTGAAAAAGGCCTCTAAGGTCATCAAATCCAACCTGCAACTCAACACTGCCCAGTCCACCACGAAACCAAGTTCCTGAGAGTGACATTTACAGATTTTTGAACACTTCCTACCATGCTGACATCACTATTCCCTGGGCAGCCCATTCCAATGCTTGGCTATCCTTTCAATGAGGAATTTTTTTCCTAAAACCTCTCCTGAAAGACAGGATTTATTTGCCCTGCACTCACAGTCCCATCTGGAACAAAGAGAGGTGGGTCCCTGATTTATGTGCTACCCAAAGATTCTTAGAATGTAAAATACATAACTTGTGACCTTACATTCCACTTAAATAAGATTTAAAATTTCTCAGTTACTTTTACAACACTGAAGGCCAAGACTGAAGTGTCCAATGCCTCAGTAACTCTCCAGCAACCGAGTGCTTGTACCCCACTTCTGTCAGACCAAAGTCCGATGCATTAAATTCCACATTTATCTACAAATATGCCTTTAAATATGGAGAATGTATAAAAGAAAAAAAAAAACCCAAAGATAATTCAGCATCAGGCCTGTCATAAGGACACCAACCCCTCCCATCTGAAGCAAAGCCTTACCCAACAGCAGTTGACACATCATTGTCTGTATATTGAGAAAGAAATTTTCTCCATGATCAAGTTTACTCTCTGCTAAGCCTCACTTGACAGGCTCAATAATGGAGGAGACACCTAAAGGTCATGGTGTGGGTTTTGTAGGCATTAATTTTACTTCCAGAAGCAAAAGGACCCTCATCTGGAGATCTTTGAGCAAACATTGAATATAACTTTAATCTGTGCTTGGATTTTGTAGCAAGGGAGACAGGTCAAAGACTCACAGCTCGTTTTTGGTTTGGTTTTTTTTTTTTTTTAACATTTCCTGGATGCCAGTTAACAAACCATGAGAAACCAAACTACCTGGAAAAACTTCTGTATGTCAGAATGCTCAGTTTTTTCTGGAACAAGCCGTGGGACTGCTTGGGAGGGACAGGGTTTCTTGAAGTGTCTCACAAATTGGCCCCGACTGATCTGGAGAGCCCACGGTGCCAGTCTCCTCTTGAGCCTCCCGGTGAGAATAACTCAAATTAGGACACCAGCCTGCAGTGCTTTTGTACCCCTCCAGGCAGATAAAACCTCACTGTTTGGGACTCAGAGATTTCAGCAGAGCCAGGACATTATCTTAGTACTTGTGGGGGAGGGAAAAAAATTTATAGTTTGGAATAGAGCCATGCAAGAGAGTGAATTTTGAAAGCCTCTAATAAATATCTTAATGATGGCATTCCTGCCAGTCAGAAGGTTTTTTTATTTTTCTTTGGTGTTTTTACTAATATGAAGAGGTCCTCTGCACCTTATATAGCCCCAAAGTATTAACCATCTTGTAAGGTTATGATTAGAAGTAGATTTTCCCATCATACAGGCACTGAAATGATGTAAAATTTCAGGTATCTTCCCTTAATGCAGACTATCTCTCTTGGTTTTATTTCTAAAACCTTGTTTTCTAGTTAACTGCTTGAATTAATAGGCACAAGAAAAGTGCTTTTCATTTTTTCATGGCTGCTGATAAGTTCCTTGTGTGGGCAAGAATCAGGCTCGGGAACCAAATCTGTTGGGAATTTCCAGCAAAAAGTAAAAGGGATATAGAGATACCAATCTCGGGTCCAGTCCACTTCAAAGTGTTCTTTTTATAAAGAACTCCTTAAAATTTGACCTAAAAATTTGCAGACACCAAATTTTAGTGTTGGGATTCGTATCACCTAACTTTAGACTTCTCTGATGTAACCATCTATGTCTGATCTAATTTTAGTCTCCCTTTGGAGATAATGGAAAGAAAAAGCCCTTCTAAAATGTATTTTTTTCTGAACTACTTTAGTAATCCATCTTCAGGAGAGATAAAACATCCCTGGAAGTGTGCAATTCTGCCTTACCCCTCTGACAGGAGCTGTGATGACTGCCTTAGATGCAGGCATATGAACACGGAGATCTAAAAATTCAGCATAAATCCAGGGAATGCCAGTACAAACTGTTGGCTGTAGCACAACCGTAGTTATTCACTGAAATAACAGCAGCAGCTAGAACAGATCCTGGCAGTGTTTGCACAATTACAGCAAAGATTGCAGAGACCTTGGCCTTTTCCATTTCATAGAGCCCACAAACCTGCACAGCTGCAATAGATCACACACACACACACACACACACAAATCTATAAAATATATAATTATATTGGGTATAAGTACTGTATATAAAATGCACTGTATATAATGTATAATGCACTGTATAATGTATAATGTAGAATGTAGAATGTAGAATGTATATTGTATGTTATATAGTATATACTATATAATGTATTGTATATAATGTATCACATATATGTATAATAGATAATATATAATATAATATAATATATAAAATATACAATATAACATATTATATATACTATGTAATATACAATATATCATACATCATATACATCAGACATCATATATTATATATTATATTTAAAATATATGTATCATACATAACATTTGATATATATTTTGTATATATATGCCTATACAGGTATGCCTATATCTATATATTTATAAGCAGAGATGGGGAGGGAGTTCGCACATGTTCAAAACTCTCTTAGCAACATTTTCTGCCAGTTNTAATTATATTGGGTATAAGTACTGTATATAAAATGCACTGTATATAATGTATAATGCACTGTATAATGTATAATGTA
>WBMY01017833.1:590626-637831 GCA_013397315.1 Donacobius atricapilla
TGATATATATTTTGTGTATATATATGCCTATACAGGTATGCCTATATCTATATATTTATAAGCAGAGATGGGGAGGGAGTTCGCACATGTTCAAAACTCTCTTAGCAACATTTTCTGCCAGTTACACAAGCCATAAACCCCTGCATCTGCCATTCTCACAGCAATACAAATGTCAGCTGGTCCTTCTAACCGTGAAAGAAATGGGATGTTCCAGGAAAGCATATGGAACAACACTAAAGGAGCATTTTTAATTTCAGTGTAGCAGTAGTGTAGTATAATTACACTTAAAACAACTGCGATGTGAAGGAAGAAAGCCTTGAAAAGAGAGTCACTAGAAACAGTTCATGAGGGAAGAGTGAAAGCTTTTTAGCCTGAATGGCTGAAAGAGAACTGGATTTAAAAATACATTTAAATATCAGCTTAGGTGCTGGGCATTGTAGCACCAAAGTCTTTTCATAGCCCAAACAACGGATTTAGAAATTATTCAATAAATTATTTTCCAACAGTGATCCTCAGTACACTGTGTTCTGCAATGGAAGCACAGGCTGTTTCATTTGAAAAGGGCTCAAAAAAAAAGGAGAAAGGGTATTTAGAGCTAAGGATGCCTAGCACACAAGAAAAGTGTCTTCTTTCCAAATTATTAGTGAACAAGAAAGAGAAAATTAAACCTATTTAGAGCAAACTCTACTATTTCAGGGCATTTCATTCAGCTGGGTTTCACAGGGAGCCATCAACAATTCAGTACAACCATGAGGTAAACACAAATAAGCCAGAACTGACATTTTTCTTCCTCTGTTTTGCAATCTCTTCAAATAAAAATTAAACAATGGGACAATGGTTTAGGAAGGGCTTCTTTTTAATCTTTGAATGTTATAAAGACAAAATTCAGATCCTTTTTTTTTTTAAGAGAAAGATAAAAATCTGAGGAATAAGCAAGTTTTTAAGGAGCATTTCTAAATTTTAAAAATGTAATTTGTTTAGAAGACTCAGGCTTATATTCTAGAGAAAATCCATTCTGTCCCAGGTTTGGTACAACTTTAATTATTATCCCGAAAAATCAGGATTTTTTTGCTAAAAATTTTTCCTCATCTCAGAATAGGCAATGAAATAGGATTTATAGACAGCCTAGTCTCAATCCTTGTTTTGTTTCTGTACAAGGAGCCATTTACAACTATTAAATGACTAAAGTGTCAGAAGGGCAGAGACAATTGGAAAAAAGTTTTCCCCAGTTCCTGCTTACCTTTCTGGGAGACAAAGACACAAATCAGCATGTGAAGAGTTGGAGGCTGAGTCAAGAGAGTCCCAGGATTCCTACAGGGAATTTGGGCAGATACTGGAGGGTTCAGAGGAGCCCACGGCTGCGTTGGCTCCAGCACTTATTCCTGCACACTACTGACCCTTGGAACCTGATTACAGGCCTTGGGAGTTGTGCGTTTGTCCCACAGAAATACATTTTTTCAGGAAATCATTGCCTTTCCTTTTTATGCAGGTCAGACACCACATCAACTGCACAAACTGATTGCTAACCTATCAGGCTCTTATTCAGTTTTTTTTTATGTATATCAATACATGTATTACCAACAAATAATTACTGTTGGTTGAAGACTTTATTATATAAGCTTTAGAGGGTGCAAGATATCTAAACTGTGTCTTTTAATTAAAGAATCTTACATGATAATCACTTAATCTATTCTGAGCTTCCTGAGATAGCAGTCAGGTTTACCTAATCTATATAACTGTCATGTGTTTAATTAACTAATGGTTAATAGGGATTTCTAAAACAGATTAAATCAATAGCATTAAGCAAAAAGACAGATTTCTAATGAGACTCATTGATTTGGTGGTTGATTTTTAATGATTCCAGAATGAGCAAGCAATGTCTTATAGGAGAGAATTACATCTCAACAGAGCTTTATTACCTTGTTTGAGGAGTGCTCTATGCTGCTTTCAGGAAGGAATAATTCATTTGCAGAAGTGCCTCACTGTTTTAATGTGTGACAGTTAAGAATATCATTAAAACAGAAATGGTATAAAAACCCAGACAATACCCGTGTGAGGCTGCTCTTTTGGTTAAGGCATGGAACAAGATGTTACAGCGCCACAATCCTGAGCACATGAACAGCCAGGATGAGGGGGGTGTTGTAGGACACGAAAAAATGAATGACTCCAAATACTTTCAGAAGGTGAAGAGCATAGAGAGGGTATTATTGTGTAATTCCTACACCCTTTTATAAGGTGTTCTGATACAGACTTAACATGATTGGTGAATAGAAACGACACCTCTCTAATCCCGTTGGTTAAACTGGAGAAACAGAACTAGAAAGGCAAAACATCACCTGGAGAAAGATTGTTTTGAGAAAAGAACAGTTGTTTGCCAAGATTGTTATGAGAAGAAGCTTCCTTGAGATATTTTTCCCTTGGGAAAGGTTAGCAGCTGCCAGCAGGCTCAGATCTCTCAGGCTCAGCAATACCAGGCCCACAGAGGGGACATGTCGTTGGACACTCACACACACACACTCACTTTGGTGAGCAGGCACAAACTGTTTATTGAAACATCTGACTCCATTTTATAGTATTTCTACAAAGGCCAGGGACTGGGGGAGAAGGCTGACACCTCTCCCCATCCCGTTGGTCAGGACAACTGTCCATCAGCTGTCCATAGCTCTGAGACAAAGAATGTAAACTACCTGGATTTAAGGAAAGCATTGCTTCTATTTATAACACCCATGCATGAGAAACAACCTAAACTATGAAACTGTGAGAGACAAAGAAGGCTGAAAAGATCAGGGCGACATCGACCTGCTGAAGTGGCCAGGGAAGAGCAAAGCTGGGTGCCCAGCCCTGTAAATGGCAATCAGCAGCCCTGCTCCACTGGACACAGCACAGCACACTCTGCATTTCGGTATCAACCTGCAAATCCACTCGCAACAAGCAGCTCCACCCCTTTGTGACCCCATCCTTCACCTAACACTCATAATCAAATACCTAAGTTATCTCAGGCTCAGTTCCCCACTTAATATTAATTGCCAGATTTATACTCTTTTTTTTCACAACCAAAAAAAAAATCATTCTGTGGTGGCTTCACCTTTTCCTGAACCGTTCATAACTGAGCTGTATACAGACTTTCTTGTCTCTATTGCATTCAGCCTTCTATTTTCTTAAGAAGACAAAGACTTACCCATAACATTTTAAGTCAGAAAAAGCCAGTGCCAATCTTATAATTTATTGATTCCTTCTCCTAACCTTTTCCTTGATCATCCTTACAGGATCACATTATTTAGTTTCAAAACACTTTCTAAAATTCTTTCTCAGGATGCCAACCCCAAATCCACCTTTTTTTTTTTCCGGGCAAACCTGTCAGAATTCCTTTGCTTCGCAATGATGCAGAACTTAGTATAATGTTTATTTTATATATATATAAAAAAAAGTTGATATCACTACAAGAATTTTTATATCTATATGCATTTGATCTATGATCCAAAATTTCTCCAGAACTCAGGATACTTTTGCCAAATAAGAATTAGACAGATTAGACAGATAAGTTGTTTGTTTATTTGTTTGGGGGTTTTNCACTATAAGAATTTTTATAACTATATGCGTTTGATCTATGATCTAAAATATCTCTGGAACTGAGGATACTTTTGCCAGATAAGAATTAGATAGATTAGATTTTTTTTTTTTGGNGGGTTTTTTTTGAGGACTCATATCTAAGCTTTAGACCCATTGTTACAAAGTGATGAGTAGGTCCAGCTTCTCACATGACCTTATGAGTAGACATGCTACCTTTTCTCTTATTGTATGGGGAGGGAAGAGAGGGGTAATAATTTCAGAGTGCTGCCATTTGAAAAGTAGTGACTAAATTCCAGTTGAAAATGCTTGACCTCAGAGCTGTAACAGCCGCCAGCAGAAGGAGCAGGGAAATGCTGCTTTTCGTAAGTTGCTGCTGTGAACTGGCGTGAGGCACAAAAGATCTGCGGCAGCCGAGGTGAGCAGGCACACCGGAGAAAGGCATGGTTAAACTCCCTGACAGATTACAGCGCCAGCAGTCGCTCTCTGAGTTTTTAAATGTCCCTCTGCTGCTCCTGGTGCCCCTTTCAGGCTCCTTCCTGGGGCACTGTTGTGCGCTGGTACAGAGTTACTGCCTCTGCAGCAAGGTGTGCACTGAAAGGATCTCCACACCTTGAATGAAAACCACGTCCCTGGACTCCTGTAAAGGGGTTCCAAATACAAGCTGACCCCGTCTAAGCAGTGGCTGAGCAGGAATATCCTCTCAGCAACGCAATGAAATGCTTTAAAAGCCCTTTCAGGTCAGGCCGTGAGTTGCTACTGCAGAAGCGTTTTTCATCTACAAAGAACTCCCGTATCAAAAAGGAGCAAAAGCACTGGCGGAAATAGAAGCAGCAAAAATTGAGAAACACAAATACATCCACTGGCAAATGGATCAGCTTTTGCCGGCTAATCAGAGCTCTGTCAGCCTCAGCATGAGTATGGTCAGTGTCCTGTTTGGCCAGGACACTCGAAACCTCTCAAAAGACAGTCCTGTTCCATTCCATTTACACTCACTTGCCCTTCAGCAAACCTGCCATTTCTCTGGTTTAAGGATTTTGTATGATGCAGGAGTTTTCCTGGAGTGCATAGATGGGACATGGTTAGATTTATTTTTTAATCCCAGAGTCTAATGTTAGTCATGTTGACTGGTTAGTCATGAGTTCAACCAGTTGTTAGGATAATGTATATCCTTTTCTATCCTTAATTCTCTCATTGCTCTATGGTGGCTTGTTATAACAAACAACAATTACCATGTTTTACTTTTATCTGATTTTATGATAAAAGAAGATATATTGTACCATTTCTCATGGTGTGTATCTTCAGCAGGAAAAGATCTTACTTTGGGACATAGACTTTTACTGAGATTAATTCCCACAATTAATCTCAATGAATTATATGTTTAATTAGATGCCTATTAATGTTTTATGCCTACAATGAATCACAGGGCTAACTTGAGGAAACCAGAAATGCACTGAATTAAAATAAACGGTTCTTTAAATTGGTATTCTGCATAAATATCAGTAATGAACCAGGAACATGTTTTCATGCAGGCAGTAATGTTCCCTGAGAAACATGGTAGGAAATGTCCTTCTTGAGGTATTTGTCTCTCCAAACCTCGTAAAATAGGTATTTACTGTTGTCACTGTTGGTCCTCCTCACAACAGAATGATTGAAAGAATGTTTAATTTTTGTGCAGTTCCTGTTCCATTGTCTCAGAGCCCCTGAGATTAGCAGAAACAAACAGAGTGGAAGTGTTGTAAAGAGCTGCTGGATGAGGTGCCTGTAGCAGGATTTGAAGGGTAGAGGGTGAAATACCAAACACTGAATTTCTACCAAAAATCTTGCTAAGAAATCCATGCTGCATTGAGATACTGCTGTTGGTCCATGCAGGTTTGAAGCAGAAGATTTGGCGACGTGATTTCAACATCAGAATTACAAAATTTATCTTCTGCAGACTTCAGGGATCTGGTGAAAAGCAAACAGGTTCTGATGTCTTCAGTTTGGATCATTTGGGTTCAGTTTGGTTATTTTATTTTACGTGTTTTATTTATTTATTATTAGTTTTACTTAGAAAACAATGACAAAATCCCCAGAAAGACTTTCTTGGAAGAGTGTGCAGGTAGCTGAGTAAATGAATGCTCAAAAAAAAAAAGCCCCATTTCAAAAGTCTGGTTAACAACAGCTTCATGTGTGTCTGTGAGCCAAAACCAAAGAGTACACAGTAAAAGTTCTGATGAGAAAGTTTTCATTGAAACTGACTTTAATGGAAAATATGAGCTTCCACTAATCATATTTGCATAGCTGGGGAAGGTTTTTCATGAAATAAGTGTGCATTTTAAAAAAGGTAATTTTTACTGCAGACAAACCATTTAAAGCTCCCATTTTTTCATTTTTTTGTCCCCTTTGAATTCCCCACTTCTGCCAAACAAGCAATTTAAGCATCTCTGGACGTGCTGCATGGGAGTGCAGTTCCAATGCCTGCTGTCCTCTCCCCTGTCCTATGTCCCACATCTGCTCTGCAGCTTCCCTGGGCCCCACAGCCGGGGCAGAAACTCGGGGCAGGGCAGCAGGAGAAGGCAGAACATTTTCTGGAGGCCCTGACTAGGGTCTGACCGCTGATTACACAGAAGGAGCCAGCCTGATAAAACTCGGAGACACCTGAACCAGTTTTCTGCCGTTTGGACTCATGGGTTTCAGGAGACAAAGTTCTCTTTTTTTTCGATGTTATCATCCCAAAGTTGAAATTTTCTACAAAACTCTCACGTTGATCAGATTGGCTCTAGTAGTAAAGCACTCGTCTCTCGGGCCAGGAGAGCAATGCTCTTGATACCATACATTAAAAAATAAAGCCACACGTCTGACTGCTTTGGCAATGGTCTTAGCAGAGCAGCTGCTCGCCTCTCCCACTGCAGATAGAGCTAAACTCATTTTCTGCTACTAGAGGGAAGAGAACTAAGTTTAGCTCCACTAATTACATTTTAGTCACAAGAATATAGCAACACACCCCACTTGGAAGGCTTCAAGATCTTTATCATAGCACAAATCTTTCCCTTGGAGAAGGTGAAAAAAATTAAAGTACTGCCTCTAATTTCTTCTCACTCCAAGAAGAAAGACATATAGACTAGTGCTATCACTTCGAATTTATGATTTCGATTTAAATCCTCTTGCAAAAAAACAGGACCTTTGCACCATGATTTAAGGAATGGAAGTCTTTCTTTTAGTTTCTCATTATAAACCTTAGATCTTAATTAAGTGCAAAAAAAGGTTTATTTTTGCTATATTTCCCATTATTTTTCATCAGACTGGGACTCACAGCTATTTTTTTCATTTTCATAGGCTACTGCAATTTTTTAAATTTGATTTTAATTCATCTTGTGCATTAGAAATATGCACTGATAGCATTTTTAGTTCAATTCAATTAAATTATGTTTACGCTAAATATCCCTAATTTTCTGTCCTGCCAGTGTCCAGACAATGAGCTCATAATACATTTTTAAATGCTCTTAATTCTTACATTGTGCATTCTCTGCTAAATTTGAAGCCAAAGAAGTCACTGTAAATAATTCGATATGATAAGTTAAAGAAAGGCAAAATTACTTCTTCTTCATATTTTTTAAAAGGGTACAAAATCCTGTACAAATTCCATGAAAATCTACTCTGACCACTACATTCCTGGAACTGCAAGAATGCTAGACCAGTTCTGATTTATAGAGGTATTTTTCAAGAGTGCTGCCTTGTTCTGTTACAGAAAACTTTTAGAAACATGCATAAAAAATTTTGGGGGTGAAATTGATCCCCTTTGCCTTCTTCCTAAAACCGGAAGTAGCAAAATAGAAGAAATTCAATTAAAAAAAAAGAAAGAAACAAAAAGATCTAAGTCTGACCAGACTGCAAGCTTTGCTGTAATATTATTTACAGGATCTATGAAGTGTGCTGATTAGGACAATATTTTTCCTCCTACGTGGAAGACAGGATGCCAGAAATACAACAAGCGTAAGAAACAGCCTGGCAGAAGGTCGGCATTTCGAGAGCGCTTGTGGGGGAGAGGAATTTGATAGATTAGCGAAAATAAAGTGACTTTCCAGCTAATTAATGTGCCATTGTCAGGGTTTAATCCCAGGAACTGAACTCACTCCACCACCTCTGCTGCCCCGTGGGGAGGGAGCCAGAAAGGAAAGGTGAAGATCTCATGGGCTGAGGTAAGAACAGTTTATTAATTGAAGCAAACTCAAATATACTGGCACTACTGTTAGTAATAAAATCAGGGAGTGGTGTGGGTTTGATATTTCTGAGCCTGGGAGAATTTTAGTTTGTTAATTATTGTTAGGTCTTTTATTAAGGGAAAGTTGTTAATAGGGGTTTTTTTAATATATATATATATCTTTCTGTTTCTCAAAACAGGTTAAGGAAACTGTGTTTTTTTTTCTTACAACAGCTGTCTCTAAGTGTTGTTTCTTATTACTTAACCAATGGAGAGCAGTGTCAGTGCCATGGGCCAATAACAGACCTTTTTACACAGCGTGTTCTAAAAGAAACAGTTGGGATTGTAAATAAAGCTTCTTTCTCTGCTGACAGCTCCATGGAGTCAATGTATTATGTGTCCCACCGTGGCAAGTGGAATAAACCACAAAAGAATAAAATAATAAAATCAGGGAGAGGAATAAACCCCAGGAGAAGTAAGTGAGGCGTGACACAAGTGCTCAGTCCCCACTGAGGGCAGCAGCAGCCACTGCCCCCAGTTTCCAGGCTGGGAATGATGTTCCATGGTCTGGAACGTCCCTTTGGCCAGCCTGGGTCGGCTCTCCTGGCCCTGCCAGGGCTTGGGAATCAACAGTCCTTGGGTGAAAGCAAGCCCTGCTCAGCACCAGCTAAACATCAGTGTGTTATCAGCATCATCCTCATGCTCAGTCCAAATCACACAAGGCATGGAGAGCATGAACTCCATCCCAGCTAAAACCAGGCCAGCCGGAAATGAAATCCAACCAGGACAGGGACTTCTGTGTGTGTTATGTTAGAAGGATGCAATAGGTCCACACTGATGAGGCCAATGGAATTCCCTGTCTTCTAATAGGAGCTCATAATTTGGTAATCAAAATTATTTTTAAAATCAAGAGGAATGTTTATTTTGGAAATTCAGAACTCAGTCTTAACATCTAGCCGATTAAAATAGCTTAATTTTTCAAACCTTCAGCTGTTGAATATACATAAACAACATGAATTTCAGAATTTTCTAAAAATGTTCATATAAAGACCTTCCTCTTGCCCTCCTACTCTGGGACACTCTATTAACTATGAGAAGCAAAGCTCTTATTCTTCAAAAACCAAGTCATAATATGTTTGGGTTTTTTTCTCTATTAGCTAATGCCCTCACTCACAGTCAGTGCCAAGCTTTTCCTTCACATATCAGTCATCAAATCCAAGTCCAGATGCCATCAGCAGTAGCTTTGCTCTTGGCTTCATCATAAGATGAAGGCCAAGATTGTGGTCTCAAGGAATATAAAGAATCTGAATATTAAGCACTGCCTTTTATGGTTTTTCCCAGTCCTGTAATGGACTGACTTTGATTCTGTGCAGAAGAATGCAAAAGTCTCACCACTGTAGTGACCCGCCCACGAAGAGCTGCTGCATTAATAGCTTTTTTCTTGTGGCAAAAGAAAGAAAATTATCTACAAATTCATCATCAGCGTCTGAACGTATTGAATTATATTTTCATAAGACAAGTCCATTAGATCTTAGACCTGGCATATTGGAGAGCAAAGGAGCAGGACTCTGCAATATAGACACATCATAATAGCAAAGGTTAAGCTAAAGAATAGAAACTTTAACCCAAGCGGGACCAAAAAGACATGTTAAATTTAAATTAAGATTAAGTGGAGGATTGGGATCAGATAGTATTTGATTTAGCTGGAAGGGAGCAAGGTATTTTAACAGCATTTAATAAAATCCCAGAAAAATCAGACTTCCGAGGTGTGGAGAGAAAAATTGATTATAGTGACATGGATACAGAGGGCTGGTTTACTATCAAAGTGCATAAGCAATAAGCCTATTCATTTAAAAATAATGAAATTTTTCTTTCGATGCCCTGAAGAACAATATTCTTCAGTTCTTGCTTTGGAGACACTTCAAGGGAAGAACAGCACTTTCTCATTTCATAGGTGTGATTCATTTAAATGATGTAATTTCAAACATCATGTGATGTTTTACACCCTGTGTCACAAAGTGAGCCACAAATGACAACACTCCAGAGCTGCACCGCTGGCTGCCTTCATTGGGACACATAAAGCAACTTGCAGGGCTAGTCTGCCTGTTCTCTAAATTAAAATTAAAATTAAATTAAAATTAATTCTGTTTTTAATTTGTTCCTTCTTGCTTATTAGAGGATTGGTTCTTTTAAACACAGGTAAGAACGAGGGAAGAGGACTTATGACAGAGTGCTAGAGACAACCAGCATTGACTTGGATGCAGCAGCCTGCCTGCAGATTTTTATATCCTGCTTGTTCTAACCTCAGAAGAATCAGAATTTCTTTGTACTCTGGACACCAGCCTTAACTAAGTAAGATAAATAAAATTCAAAGTAATTGAAACAGAGTTATGGTGCTGGATTAAAACCTTTGGTATCTAGAAATAAAACTCTGTTGCTCGCCTTGTTTTGAGCTGAGTACGCTGGATAATCAATACTCAAGGCTCTTTGTTGAGCTTGTATTTTTTATAATGCAGATGTTTCTTGACTTTAACCTGCTGTTGGTTTTGTTAGTGGATCTTTTTTTCCTCCAAAATCACACAGATTTCACTCTAAAATGCAAAAAACCTGTTTGGTAAACATTCCAAAGCCTTTGTCATATCCGTGCTTCTCTTTGGGGACGCATATGTCTGGAATCTGATTTAATTAACGCAGCGTATATCTGATTATATTAAATCATGAATGATTAAAATCCAAACATCAGACATAAATTTCTGTTAACTTTATGTATTTACACTGCACCAGGAGCAGTGCTCCGCTGCGGTCCCAGAGGACTCTCCGTGGCAGGAGCTGCCTGCCCACCTCCCCACTCAGATCCAGGACATCCTGGGCCCTGTGGCTAAAGAGAGTTTCACCAAAGGTTCTGCACAAGGAATAAGAGAATGACTTCAGCTGGAACAAAGTTTCATTGCAAAGCCACTATCCTGCATAGATTAAATTTGATACTTATGCATACATAAGCACTTGCTCAAATGCATATACCCCAGAAGTTGATTCCCTAAAAATGCTGAAGACTGATGGGATTTTCACCCCAACATTCCCCTGACTGGGGGGTTTCTGTCTCTCAGAGTCCCGTGCCAGGGTTTAAAAGATGAGATGGAACCTGTGGCTCGCTCTGCAAAGGTGTTTATTCTATTTCTGATCTCAAGGCCTCGCAGCACTCTCAGGGCACTGAAGGAAAGCAGCTACAGGANCAGATTGAGGTTTAATAGCAATTTCGGCCTGAAAGTCCAAGTTTATAATCAACAAAAAAAGAAATCAGCCCATCCCAGTATCCAGCAGGTGATTTACACTACAGCCAGAGCCACCCATGCCACTCAGGTGCGGCACCACTCCGATTTTACAATATTTTGCCTCCACTCACTGCTTGTTCTCAATATAGCTCAACACAGATGCCTTGCACCATAAATAATTTCAGCCTTCCTGAATGCAGATAAGACACAGCACAAATATATGGTGACATTTCATTTTAGGATATATTTAAGTAATGCAGAAACCCGCAACATAAAACAGGAAACATGGAAGCAATTTTCTCTTTCCACAAATGGATGTATCCTGGCATGTGGGAAAGGAAAGCAAAACTCTTTGCTGGACAGAACAATATTATAAGACCTTCATACTAATATTAAAAGACCAAATAGATGGAGAGTAGGAAAAAGCAAATTTTGTGAGAAGCAACTAATTATAATAAAAAAAGCATGTTTGCTAGCTAACCATCTGCCACCAAGGGAACAAATTTACCTGCTATTAATTTTGGAGATAAACAGAGAGCTGAAATACCAGATTGCACAACTTTGAGAACAAAAGGGAGGTGTACAGCCTACAGCATTTAATTTAACATCTTTCACATAGCTCCAGGGTCTGGAAATGAAAAATGCTCCACAGATTGCTAGGAATGGGTGTGTCCTACACACTTGCACTAATATTTTGACTTCTTGTGATGTAGCACTTTGGCCTGATGTTGGCCAGCACCTTTGAGCACAGCTGCTGGGCACTGGTTACAAGAGATCAAACGGAGCACCAGAAATCCAGGATGATAACAGATAAAGACCTGTATTTATCCTGATCCCAGCTCTAAGTCTGTGAGGAAATTAAATCATCCCAGACTAACTGCAAGGCAGGATCCACCATATGTAGCAAGTAAGTTCTGATGTATTTCCAATCAGATTCAAAAATCAGGCTGACAATATGTCAACAATATCTTAAAATGATAGCATCAGGTCTGCTGAGAAAAGCACACTGCCAATTTATGGCTCTGAACAAAAGCCAGCTTACACCCTCCTGCTGATGCATCCTGCCCTGCAAGTGCCCCTTTTAACAGTTATCTACATTCTCCAGCTGCATCTAGGGTAGTATTAAAGCAAAGATTTGGTGGGAGGAGAAAATAAAAAAAAAGCATGAGGAGATTAGCTGAGAAGAGAGCAGGTAAAGCTGTTTCTGCCAAGAGCTGGCGTGTAATTTACTACCCATGAACATGCAGAGAAACCATACAGAAAAATGTACACGAATAACTGTAATTCTGACTGCATTTTTGTACTATAGATCTCAAGATCCCTTGCCCATTTATTTGAAACAAGAAAGTTGCCTAGTTATCAGTGACATTTAAATTCAAAGGAACACTCAGGAAGGGTAAATGTCTTAGATGAGACTAGTGAGTTTAACCCACGAATTCACAGTCAGTTGCTTTATTTATGTTGGTTCACGTTCTGGGTTTTTCTTTTCATAGTTCCTTGGACTAGATTATTGGAAGCAACACTTTAATACCCACCTCACACAGCAAAGTACACTATGAATGATATCAGAGACCATTTTATACTCTCTAGATATTTATATATACAAGTTTATATTCCTCAAGACTTCAAATCTATTTTTCTTTAGTCATAAAAATTCAGCTGTTGTATATCTGCTTGGTTCCAGATGGGCAGGAAGAAACTGAATCACTGGATATTCATTTCTAAGCATTTGGAGTATTACAATGAATATTTTTTTTTTCTTTACAGAAGTCAGGGTTACACAACCGAAACCAAAACTATCTTTGCTCAATCTGCAAAATGTTCTATTAAATACAGTGATTTCTTTTCAGATTCAATTTAAAAAATTAGAAAGCTTTTTTTTTTTTTTTTAGTTTAAAATAAGTGTATTTTGAGTAACTTGTTATAAGTTATCTGATGTCACATTTCCTTTTTTCCACCACCATTCCCTTTCTCACCATGTTTATTTGTCTTTCACCCTTGCTGGAGGAAAATGCCTGAAGTTTTCACAGTGAGATGACAGACTGGATGCTAGGAAAGAGGAAACATCACTTTCAGCCCTATCCAGCCCTGCCACAAGACCCGTATCTTAGTTCTCCAAGAGTAATTCTCTAATTCTCTAAGTAGCTTACAGCTCTGTTAGTCCACAAATAGAAATCAGGAGGACACCCAGTAAAATCAGCTAAGATAAATTGCACAGCTAAGATAAAAATTCAGCTTAGTCTCATGAAAATTCCACTGAGGTTAGGAAATGCTACAACAGCAATCTCTGCAAGGAGGAAAACGAGAACACGGGACAAAGATAATTTCTGTAAAAGAGGCGCAGACTGCAATGCTGCTTCTGACTGCCAGAGTGAGCCGGCTGGGATGGTGGCTGTGATCCCGAGCATCACTGAGGAGTGGCACAACAGACACACACACACCAGAACAGCGTCCCTCGGGCGGTGCCTGTGTTATACCCACACACAGCAAAGTCAAGAACATTTAGGGAGGATTTTTCAGTCTAAAAGATAGTTTAGAAAACATTAAAATTTTGGGCTCTAATATTTTATGCACGATGCTTTGCATAAACAGAAACACCTTTACCTGCTCTCTTCTCAGCATAGGGGCAGCAAACCATTTTACAAGGGGCCTGAATCAGCAAAAATATTCTGACAATTTCTCAGCACTTCAATGACACAGATTCGCTATGTCAAAGTCTGTTCTCATCCATGAGGCTATAAATATAGAGCAACTCTTCTTTGGAGGAGGTGGTGACAGTTTATAAGCATTTCGAAAGGGTTTTTTTGCAAATTAGTCTAAAACCATTGTATAAATAATGTGTATCTCATTTCTCTGTTTAATGTATTAATAGAAGAGGATTTCCTGAATGGTAAAAAAATTACTGTCTGTAGGATTCTCACAGCTATACCAAGCAGCAGCAGAACTGTCACAGCGCGACATTTCCATGCATTACAAATGCGGTTTACTTCTGACTTCAGAAGACAACACTCTGTTGGCCCTGGCTGTAAATGGGGAAAACATGAGATTTTAATTCCCACATGCTGACCCACGTTTCAGTGACACAATCACTGGATTTACAACTTCTCAATGAGCTGGGCAGCCAGCAGTTAGCAGACTGCAATTACTGTCTGAATGGCCTTCTGCTGTCTTGAGTTCCAGCAGTGGCCACAGGCCATGGGCTGAGTAACATTTTTCTGGAAATTATATGAACTTCAGAGCATCTGAATGATCCATCTCTCACACATGCAAACACCCACACACTGTCTGTCCCTATTTTTTATCTTGAAAATAAAATGTCAATAAGACATTACTTTGAGCTATTTTTTTTGTTGTTTTACGTTAATGACAGAATGGTACTAACAGATGATCTCAACATTTCCTGTGAGAAACCCTTGGCTTCAATAAAAATGTACCAGGGAGTACCAGCCAGAGGAGAGCAGTGTCAGTCCCACGGACCAATAATAGACCTTTTTACACAGTGTGTTCTAAAAGAAACTGCTGGGATTGTAAATAAAGCTTCTTTCTCTTCTGACAGCTCTGTGGAGTCAATCTATTTCATGTCCTACTGTGATAATTAGTTGTTTGGACTTTTTTTTAAAAAAAGCACTCTACGTTTTGAAATACAGAGTTATTTTAAAATGTCGTCAGCTTACCTGCCCAACTGAGGCAGAGTAAGAAGTCAAAAAATGTCAGCTGTCCTTGAAGATGGTGGAGGCAAGATCAAAGGCATCTGGAATTAAGTCAGTTCTCAAGAGCAGCACTACTTAACAAAATCATGTACTGTTTGTTCTCGGTGTTGTTTCTCTACAACTGCAGGACTCTGAGCGTTGCTTTGGGATCCATTGGAACTTGACAATTATTCCTAACCCTGGAGAAACCCAAACATCCTCAAATCGTCCCAGTGTTACAACACTGTAACTCCATCATGCAGGAATCATGACTCTGGTGCCCAAATATCTTCGAGGTCATTTATATTTTACTTCTGATTATTAAGACAGAGGAGAGAACAGAACCCCTGGGAGGATCACAGCCCTCCAAAGCCCCTCCATGCTCCTCATGTTTACCTTTAAATCTTTAAATCGTTTTCATTCAGCTCCAAGTATTTGCTCCAGAGGAAGCACCAGGGAAGTCTGCTTTCTCTGTGGGATAGGGATGCCTATTGAGAATAAAATTCAGGGTGTGCCCATATCAGCCCTGGGGAGGTCTGGGCACGGCACTCTAGGGAGAAGCAGTAAAGGGGGTCCTGCACAAATTACCCCTCTAGGGCTCCTAGGACGAGGGGTGCAGGCACACAGTGAATATTCCTGTGTTCCTGGTGCCTGTCTGGAGCCTCACCTCGGTGGCTGAGGTGGGATCCATCACCTCAGCCGTGCCCAGGCTCCGTGAAGCAAAGACAGCTCCAAAAGGGTTTTAATCAACGTATAGCTCCTGTCTAACCCACACTGGCATGGACACCTCTCTAAAGCTTATCTCCTCCCAGATGAATTATTTTCTCACTCAAAATAACAGTCTTCAAAGCACACATTAGACAAAAGCAAGCAATTCTGCAATAATTCCAATTGAAAATACCGCAGATGAACAAAGCATCCCGGGTTGCCTAATTACATCTTCCTCCCTCTTTCATGATGTTTTTCGTATTACATCTAATTGGAAATAAATGGTCTGATCATTTCTGAGCCATGATGCCCAAAGTTGTATTGATTATCAATAATATCAAGGTTCATTTATTACATTATTTCTAGCACAGGTGCCCAAATTGAAAGGTTACTCTTCTCTAAGCATCTCAGCTGTTCGAAATTAGATGAGCTTGTTCCTTTCATGAATGGAAAAAAGGTTTTCCAATTTTAATTTTTCGGTATTTCTTTTTTTACCTTACCTTCTTAAATATTTGTTTTTTCATAAGAATCATCTCTCATTGTTTTTTTAACAAAAAACCCACATTAATTTCACAAAAGCATGCAGTGAAACAGTTCGATGTTATGCTAGGCCACTCAAGGCAGATTAATAGCACTGCTAATGTGACTATTTTAGAAAAATCCACGGTGGTGCGCTCTGCACACTGGACTATGAAGAAGTTTGACGATAGAAATGGATAATCTTTGCCTGTAAGGCCTTACAACTAACTCACACATTACAGGTGACATTATTTAATTTTTTTTTTTATTTTTTCACATCAGCTTTTCTTACAGCAAATATTTCTTTTCCTCGTGGTAAGAGATATCTTGCATTGGACGCAGTCTATAAAAAAATCACCAAAACTGTTACACTTAATTGTTTGGTTGTTTCCTGAGCAAAAGCAGAGTAAGGAACAAGAAAGGTTCATTTAATGCCACATATTGTCCGTTAACTTTACCAGAGAAGAAGCTGTGAATGTGCAGCAGTGTGCTCATGTGCAGTATTAGGGAAATACATTGATAAGGAATTGATAAGGAATTGATAAGGAATGTTCATAACACTGGGGGTAAGACAAACCTGGGATTTCTCCTGGGCTGTCATTTCCCAACAATCAAAGCTTTCCTTCTGGTAATGACTCCCCCAGGAGGTAATTACGCCCTTAATGCTGACGTATTTAATTTCCTTTGCACCTCCAGCGTGTTCAAAGTGCAGAGCTGCCTCCATCTCTGGTTTTCAAGGGCGTGGATGTGGGTCAGGGACTGACCCTCAGCACCTTTCCCTGCTCTGAGCAGGCAAAGCAAGGCAGCACAGCAGAGCCTTCATCCCAGAGACCTTCACCAGCCACCTGGAGAGCTTCAGAAAAGACCACAAGCTCGAAGGTTTTTATTCTAAGCAGTCTGTGGCATCCACTCTAAAATTACGCAAGAAATCATATCTACAGGTGAGCTGAAATACAGAGTCCTACAGTTTGATATTTCTCCAGTGTTGATTCTCTAGGAACAGCAATTTTAGAAAGAGAGATTTAATAACTTTGATATTTATTTAACATTTGGCTAATAAATAACAGTCTTTTTTGACAGAGATTAAAAATATTTCATAATAACTCATTGTATTTTTCATACAGAATTAAACTCAGTGCCAGGCTCCATAGTTTCTAATCTTTCCAAAAAATATACTAAGGTTATTCACCTAATTATTACTGCACATGACTAACATTAAGGGGAAAAGTCTCTTTTGAAAAGACTTTCAAAAAATTATAATTTTATCAGAATAGCCAAAACACATGTTCTAAGTTTATGTACATCTTTGCCTCAAGCAACAAAGTGAGAAGATCATTCAAGAAATGACTTTTACACTTACTTAATTTTAAGATTTCATATTTTATTGAAACTTTCAACACAGTAGCCAACGCGAGATCAGATAGGCACATATTCTGAATAAGATCTCAGGTAGAAAATAGGTCTTTATGGGAGTTACAGCCATTGTCAAGTCTCTCAAAGGAGTGGCCCAGCAGAGACATTTCCTTTTTCCCTCATGTGAGCATCTCACACACCTTCCTTATCCCTTAATTGAGTTCTGCCCTGACAGGTCAGGGTGGTTTGTGACAGTAACGTAATTTAATTTTTCCCATGTAAATGGTTCAGCTGAAATCCCTGGAGGACTTGCATGCTCACACGGCTGTAAAACTAGAACTGGTCACTCATTCTGGCCACTCTCAGGCCATTCCCAAGGATCTCTCAGTTGAGTTAGGGAACACTTCTTTAGTGATTTTAATATCCCTTTGACTGGTAAAAAATGGGGCACCAACATCTGTCAGTAATGTCAAAAATGCATTACAAATGTACCGTGCTGGCTAAGGGAAGGGAGGCAGTGATGAAATGAGCTGTTTAGATGGATTGAACTGTTCCAGGAAGATAGAAAATAGAACATGGTGACAGCAGACAAGGTTATGAATGGCCATAAAAAGAAGTATCGTGCAGGAAGAGGAGGGAAATTTCAGAACTAACAACTGAATTTTTTTCCCGCTTGATTTCTTACTATTTTTTTCCACAGGAACATAAAGAATGAAGACTTTAGCATGACGAAAAAACAGATCTTCGCTATAAATGTTTGATCAACATGCCATAAAACACACAGTGGTTCAGAAGAAGAATAAAACCTCAAAACAAAAATGATATGGGTTTACTACGGGACAACAGGATGAAAGAGAAGATGAGGGAAGTGGGAATTCCGACATCCATGAGAACAGTGAACTGCTCCTGAGTTCCCAGTCTTTGGTGGCAGCCAGTGAAAGAGCCATGGCTGACTGCGCCTCATTTTCACATTGGCAGAAGCTTCACACTGCTGGTGAAGCGTCCCAGGTCTAGGGATTAAGTGTATTCAAGCATCCCTTTTCTGGGATTTACCAAATTTCTGCCACATTAATGCTCTTTTCCTAATCTCCCCATCAGCATCAATTTCTACACGATAAAATTCTCGTGTAAGTTTTGCATTTTCCTTTGTCTGAGATGAAGGCAATTCACTTTCTTCTGTGCCAAAATGGTAATCTAAAATATTTATCTTGGAGTGATTTACAAGGCATTGTTATGGATGCTACTGATGACAAGGATTTGGAGTACAATACTGCTGGTGTGGTGCCCAAAACTTAGGGCTCAGTTAAGCTGTAACAGTCATGAACACAGCAGGAGGGGATCTCCAAAGAGAAAACTTTAGTTTTAAGGTAGTCTTGAGACCTCGTTAATGCAGGCAAACACCCTGAGATTCAGTGATAGGACATATCTTACAATGAAAAGTATAATTTAAATGATAATATAACCAAAGGAAAACTTTTAATAAATTAATTTAGGCTAAAGTAAGAGCTGTGCAGGGCTTTTCTTTTTTGCAGCACAAGAAGCTTCTCCCTGTGCCATTTCCATAAGTCTTACTGCAGCATTTTGAAGATCATTTTTCATCTTGAGCTTAATTCAAGGTGTTTTGTGAAAGTACATTCCTCTAGAAAGACTGTTTTACATTTTTTACTTTTTATTTTTCCTGCAGAGCTGATCAATGTTTGTTACGAACCTTTGGAGTATGCAAATAAACACAGAATTAGACTTCCATTTCATTGCCTCTCCTTTGGAATACATGTTTCTAAGCTACCTAAAGACAGATGTGTAAGGATTTTTTCCTTTTTTACATCCCCAGTGAGGCTTGTCAGTGCTCCCCTTTGATCAGCCAGCTCTGCAGGGTGTTAAGTCACCCTCCCTTTCCAGGAGCTGAGCTGTAAGGACAATGCCCTCACTCCCACAGCAGTGACATTCTGCAGGATCCTCTTAAAATATAACGTGTGCACCCATGAGGGCAATATGGAATTTGGGAGCCCAGCAAAATTCCAGATGAGCAGAGCCCGAGGGGATCTGTCAGTGCACAGGGAGCAGCAGAGCAGCCCTGCCTGCAGAGCGGGGTGTCCTGCACGAAAAAGGCCTTGTGGAGCCTCTAAAGGGGGGAAATGATGCCTTAAGTTTAACTTCCCTGTATTTCAGGTTCTGCACTGCCCAGGGTGCAGCTCTGAGCTCACACTCAGCGTCACTCAGCTCTGCACACAGCAGGGACACAAAACAAATCCTTCTCCCAACGCACACCAAGGACAACTTTCAGCCCAAAAGCACAACCAAGGCTGGGCTGGAGGGAGGAACAAGAAGGATGGGACCTCACAGCCTGCAGCTGGAATTGGGCAATTAAACCCCAATGTGCAAATGGACCAGAACTTATCAAAGTGTGAGACCTCGTGCCTGTTTGTCCATTTTGTGACCATTTTGGGTCCAGCTTGGGTGCAGCCCTGGCCAGGCTCTTGTCCTGCCCAAGGTGTATCCTGGAGGCCTTTCAATAAATCCCTGCTTTATTCTCTGGCTCTGTGCAGTATGTTCCAGGCCAGCCCTCCCAAGGCATCACCTGCAGGGAGGAAGGGCAGAGCAGCCTCTGTGCCCCCTTCCCCGGCTGAGCTCAGGGGCAGCTGCTGCCCTGCATTGGTGCTGTCCCACCACTGAATCCACCGTCAGTTTATTTGTACAGCTGCTGGGCCTCTTTCCCACCTCTCTCCTCCCTGTCTTGTTCTTTTTCCCATCTTTTAATAGAGAAGAAATCTTGTTACTGAATTGTCAGGAGCGTATCTGCTTGGGAGAATGTCTGCCTCCAAGTTCTTCATCTTTTCTGCTCTAACAGAAACAGTCTTACTCAGGAGGAATGAGTTTCTCCAGCAACTGGTGGAGTTTTTAAACATCATCAAATTTTAATTAATAATACACCACTGCTTTGTAGACAGACGTAGTTTTGAGATGAAGATGCAGAGCTGCTGATTTCTAAGTAGCTGATTGGTTTCTCAGAACCCTGCTTGTCTCCAGAGTAGCACAAACTGTAACAGATCTTCACTGAAATCTTTAGCCAGAAAAATTAATAATAATAAAACCCCTCCAAAACCCTAATAAAAAAACCCTTTACAATAGCAAATCCAAATGCATATCAGTGATTTCCAACCTTCCTACAGGGAAAATTAAAATATATTATGGTTATGGTGTGCCAATCTTTGGTTCATTCACATTTGAATTCACACAATGCCAGAATTAATTGCTTGGTTTTTTTTACCATAGTACCCCGCTCATGGAAAAAAAACCAAAAATCCATTTTAAAAATATTTGTAATATGGGAACCATAACTGTTCATCACTATGTAGTAAGTTTCCAGTCATATTAATTACGTACCCAGGAAAATCATATACCTGGTGCAACTTTTTGTTCAGTCAACAGTGTCTGTGAGTAGCATATGTACTATAAAAACAGGCCCCAAGAGGACTTCTACAAACTCAGTTCCCTGTTTTAATGGAGATTTATCAATACCAGCCCACTTTGGCTCTAGGCAGAGAACAAGGGAAAACCCTCTGTGCTGCAAGGGCTTTGGGGTTATAAAGTCAAGCACACATGAGTTAGGAATTAGGAAATGCCATCCCAAAGTGGCCAGCATAACCTCATTTGGACTTTCTTTTGCTTGGCTATGCAGAAACAGCAGTGCTGAGGGCCACAGGAAAGCCCATGAGGACATGAAAGGTCCTGGAGTCACTCTAAGCTTTGACCAAGGCACAATAAATAAAGTCTAAAGAGACCTGGCCCAGGGTGGCCTGGGACATGCACGGCATCCAGCCTGCTGGAGGCTCCTGCTGAGCCTTTTCCCCTGGGCAGATGGGGCTGCTGAGGAGTGAGCATTGCTCAGCCCAGCTCAGAGACTTCTCCTTCAGGTGAGTGTCATGGCAGGACATGAGATAGACTGACTCCACAGAGCTGTCAGCAGAGAAAGAAGCTTTATTTACAATCCCAGCAGTTTCTTTTACAACACGCTGTGTAAGAAGGTCTACTATTGCTCCATGGCACTGACACTGCTCTCCATTGGGTCAGGAATAGGAAACAACCCCTGGGACAGTTGTTCTGGCAAAGGGAACACTGTTTGCTGAGCCTGTGCTGAGAAACGCAGAGAGATGTTTTGGAAAGAGAAACTGTGACAGCTTTCCCTTGGGAAAGGAGCCGGCAATGGTCAGCAAGCTGAAATTCTCTGAGAGTCAGAAATGTCGAGCCCACAGGTGGGGCTGCTGAGGAGCCAGCATTGCTCAGTTAACCTCAGAGACTTCTCCTTGCAGATGGGGCTGCTGAGGAGTGAGCATTGCTCAGTTAACCTCAGAGCCTTCTCCTTGCTCCTGCCCTGGCGCCTCTGGAGGCCGGGCAGAGCAGACGGGGACAGGCTGCAGCTGCCAGGGCTGCTGCCCTCCCAGCCCAGGGGACACAGCCTGGCTCTCTCAGCTGTGGCAGCTCAGCTCCCTGCCAGAGCACGGGTGTCACAGGAGACTGCCTTTGGCAGCAGCTGCTGCCAGGGAAAGGTGGCCAAGGAGAAACCAAGCATGGAAGCTGCTGTGCTGGGGATGTGGAGTGTGACACAAGGCACAGCTGAGTGCCAGGATCTTGATCCAGCATCAGAACAACTCACTGTGAATTATCCTGAAGTTTGTGATTGGATTCCTCATAACTCAGGCTTAAATTCTGTTTGCTACTCCCTTTTCTCCATTCTCAGCTTCCTGCCTCATTCCATTCTGGTTTCTCTGTCCAGTTATTGCCTGATTCTCTGATCTGTGGTTTCTAGGTATGACCATTCTCTCTCACCAGCTTTCAGTTTTACTATCTTCCACATAACAAAGTCCCTTGCCATTATTTTCTCCCACTGACACCTCATTTCACATTACATAAAGCAGGGGAAACCTGTCCCCTGCTCCTGCTGCCTTGGGCTGGAACAAGGTCTGAGTTGTCTGCTTGAGCACTAGCATGTACCAATTTTACTCTCACCACTGAAATCATAATTCAAGGAAATTAAACCATTTTTTTTTCTCTAATGAAGACAGGAGAAGGTACTTCTCGGCCATCAGAGGAACACTTTAGCTAAGTTTCTAGTGCTGACTTAAATATATAGGTCTTAGCCTGTCTCAATCTATATATCCAAGGAGGAGAAAACATATTTCCTAGTAAATTAATTCCCTAAAATAGCTGAATCATTCTGGTTGACACAGAAAAAACACAGCCTTGGGCAGATACCTGACAATGCAATTTTCATACTGAGTGACAAGTTTAGAAAAGGTAAGAAATGCTGATAGCAAGTTCTTGTGATGGGATGCGTTGGACAGAGATGCATATGAGCTTTGCTAACAACATTAACAGATTATACCAACAGAATTATTTATTGCAGAGCAGAAGCTTTTTCAAATATAAGCAACTTACAAACACTGGCCTCTACCTAAAGTATCCACCAGCCCTAAGACTACAGAGCCACCATAACCCGAGCCCTAGGTCAGTACTGGTGATTCTCTCCATGAAGGCAGCAATAAAACCACAAAGTGCTTCCATTCCCCAAGTAACTTACCTTGTGATATTCTCCTCACAACATCTCTTATAATTATCAACTCCTCATTTCAAAATACTGCCTGAGGGCAAGTACAAATGGAAAAAACAAAGAAAGAAATGCAGGCTGACTTTGATGTTGCTGTCCCTCTGGTTCCCACTAATATTTTGGAGGAAAACATCTTTGAAAACTGAGCAGAGAGAAAGAGTGAGAGAGGCACACAGAGGGGAAGGCTCATATTCTAAAGGAGCCAGAAGGCACCAGATAAAAGCTGATAAAAAGTAGGTCAGCTAATGATTCACGGCATCCAGTGCTCACAGAACCCTGCTAACAACAGCAGGGAAGATGCAAATGCGGGAGATAATGTCAAGTTCTCCAACACAGAGGAAATGGATATAATGTAAACAATTGGCTCTGCCCACACCTGCCTATGGAAACTGCAGATGTTGAGAACAGAGCTCCACCCATGACAATCTCTATTTAGGGTTCACTGGAAACCCAAAAGTGTACATTTGCACTCCCACCTTTTCTGCATACTGACACTGGTGATGTGAGGACCATGAAAAATCATATTTTCTACTAAAAATTTCATTTTATTCACCCAACCTACATTTTTTGTTGGGTTTTGTTGTTGTTGTTGTTTTTTGTTTTTTGGTTTTTTTTTCCTGGCATCACTCGCTCATTTATAAATGAAGCCTAACTCTCAAAAGTAAAAAAATAACTGGTAAAATCAGCTTTAGCAATAACAAATCTCAGATAACTGCTGGATGGCTTAACAATCTGATATGACAAATGTTCATCCAGTAGCAGAAACAACTTCTTTAAAAGTTAGATATTCAGTGCAGAAAACAAAGGACAAGGAGGAAAGCAGCACATTAGGAAAAAATGCATTTTGTATTTATAGGCACCCTTAAAACTGCTGACAAACTCTTCCACAAGGGAAAAAAAAGCTCATTTATAAATGAAGCCTCTTGCAGCCGAATTGTGCAACAAGGCACAGTAAAATCCATGGATTTGATGGATCCTGTTTTTTATTGAGAAGCTTGAGCTATCTAACAGGAATACACAACAATTTCAGTGTGGGATTCCAGTGTTAAAAAGTAGAATCTCATCAGCATTAACTAAGGAGGCCTGAAGCCACAGAATTCCTCAGATTTTCCAGCCAGCCCTGCTGACACACGAGCTCACAGACCTTCTTCCCCTTTACTCTTTGTGACTGCATAACAAGCCTGAGACTGTGGGCTCGATATTTCCGAGCCTGAATTTCAGCTCGCTGACCATTGCTGGCTCCTTTCCCAAGGGAAAGCTGCCAACAGTTTCTCTTTCCAAACCATCTCTCGCCGTTTCTCAGCACAGGCTCAGCAAACAGTGTTCCCTTTGCCAGAACAACTGTCCCAGGGGTTGTTTCCTATTCCTGAACCAATGGAGAGCAGTGTCAGTGCCATGGAGCAATAACAGACCTTTTTACACAGCGTGTTCTAAAAGGAACTGTTGGGATTGTAAATAAAGCTTCTTTCTCTCCTGACAGCTCTATGGAATCAGTCTATCTCGTGTCCTACCCTGACATGTGACAACTGCAGCGATTGCCTAGGAGCAGAAGGGGAGTGATTTATTTACATTTTCGTGCCCTTTGCCAGCCTGAGAGCAGGAGAGGCAGCTCCCTGCGCCCTCCTGGCTCTCCCCAGGCCACTGGGGCTCCGTGGGGCGCGGGCTGGGGTCTCCTGCAGCAGCACTGAGTGCAGGGAATGGAGCCCAGGACACTCAGCACTGCAACAGCCCCTCTGTGCCAGAACAGTCACTTTTTATTTTGACAAGAGTGCATATTTATATGAATTACAACCAGCTCTCAAGAAATAAAGAGGTTTCATCAGAAAACCCGCTAACATTTTTTTTGAAATTCCAGGATACAAAGCCCTAATCAGCTCTGGGTCAGAGGCTTTGTCTTTTGTGAAGTGACAGCAGTTGACATCAGCTGAAAACTTGGCCCATTGTCTCCGAGGTCAACATTCCTAAAATAATTGCCATGTTACAAAAAATATGAATCTACAACCTTTTTTTTTTTTTTTTTTGGCAGAGTCTATAAACAACAAAAAAACCCCCACCCTAAAATAGAGCTCAGACCTGGCAGGTTTATATAATAAAACACAGGCATGAAACCTCTAAAAACTTCAAAAAAACCAAAAAAAATCCCTGATCAAAAAGGTTGTTATTTTAACAAAATATATATTAAAAATTTAATGTTAATCCTGTTGAAATTGTATTCAGAAGATAAAAGGAGTACCTTAAAACCTACATTTTCATTTTTCCTTTTGAATTATTGACACACAAACAAGCAACTTGCTTTTTTAAAAGAAAAAACAATTAAATATTTTATTATCATGCAAAAAAATATTTTAATTGATCCCCCTAAATAGTTTTAATTTATATTGTAAAAAATATTTTTTCAATTGTTCATTTCAATTCAGGACCAAGAATATCATAAAATTTATTATGAAATTAAAATTTAATTTTGTGCCACGATCTATTTAACTTAAGGTTATTGGGATATTCTTTTTGAATACTTATTCCCTGAAGATTCACTGGGTCAGATTGATTCTTATTAATTAATCTCCACTGATTTCACCGTGAAATTTTCGAAGGAGTATTTGATTTCTATTTCTTTTAAATGTCTGCATATGCCATTAATATTTCTAACCACTTAGATTAAGTCAATTTGCTTTAAAATGGTTACCCCAAAAGAGGAGGCCAAAACCCCTAAAGCTCTGGGAAAACACACTTTTTATTCCTACGTAGAGAAAAGATACCTTAGTTCAGAATTCTGTATTCAAAGCAAATCACAATCTAACCTTTGCTTACTATGTGATAAATAGAGTATATTGATGCACATTTTATTTCAGTACAACTTTTTACACCTTGGGCAGGACAAGAGCCTGGCCAGGGCTGCACCCAAGGTGGACCCAAAATGGTCACAAAATGGACAAACGCTCACCAGGTCTCACACTTGGATAAGTTTGGGTCCATTTGCAGATTGGGGTTTAATTGTCCAATTCCAGCTGCAGGCTGTGAGGTCCCATCCTTCTTGTTCCTCCCTCCAGCCCAGCCTTGGTTGTGCTTTTGGGCTGAAAGTTGTCCTTGGTGTGCAGCAGGAGAAGGATTTGTTTTGTGTCCCTGCTGTGTGCAGAGCTGAGTGACGCTGAGTGTGAGCTCAGAGCTGCACCCTGGGCAGCACAGAACCTGAAATACAGGGAAGTTAAACTTAAGGGATCATTTCCCCCCAGGCATCACCTGGCCCGGTGAGGAGGGCGCTGCTCTCACCAGGCCAGAAGGGTTCACAGACACCTTACACAGGACAGGAATCAGTGCCCGGCCAAGGAACACTCCAAAAGGCAGGACCTTTCAGCAATTAAGCTGCTGGAAAAGCCCCAGCAGCTGCTGTGGCCATTACACACCGAGTTTGTCACCCTGTGACAGTTCATTAGCTGTGCTAAACACGCCGCGTCAGCTCGGGCAGGCGGCCAGGTCACCTCTCCTCCCTCGCCTCAAAGAGAGCAGCCCCTGCTCTGAGGGATGGGTGCTGCACATGGGGGGAAAGCAAATGCTCAGCAAAGCACCTTGGCTGCCCCCCTGCCTCCTTCCCTGACAGTCCCCAGGGCTACATCTCTGTTTTGTTCACCTTCAAGAGCTCGTTCCCTGACAGTGAACTGGGCTGTGCCCTTTAAAGTTGCGAAGGTGATGGTGCTGTTGTCTGCCTGCTCAAGGAACATTAGCAGCTTTGTAGCGATCCTCCTTAACATAAAGGAATGAAAACCACATTCCTGCTAGCCCAAGTACATCAATAAGGAATCTGAATTTGAATTTGTTTAACGAGTGAACAGAAAAGGTGCATGCTGCATAAGCATGCACAGGTCCCCACTATTGTTCAGGTGTTTCATCCAGACTACAGCAAATTATTTGATTTGGATATTTCTGTTGCATGAAATCCCTGATGTGCATTATTAAAGGTGTTAATTTAAGAGCTGTTTATAGATATACAGAAATCTCATGAAAATTTCTCTTCATTTGATGGTTTAATTTTTCAGGATTACAACCTCAGAAAATCAGACTGATAGTTTATCCATCTGCAGGTTTTACTGTGCTTGCTGCTGTAGCACTATCAAACAGAAATACGATGCTATGAAGTCCCTTTGATTCACTCCTACTTTACAGTTCCTTTACAAAAATATGCATTCTTTCGTGCCTTTGTAGGGCAGATGATACTTCAATTTCAATCCAGTGTAAACATCAGACAAATTATTGATTAGCCAGACTGAAATTCAGACAACCATATCACATCAGCTCCATTTGTACTTCATACTTGAAAAACAACAAAATTACGTATTTTTACACGTGCGTTTTTTACTGATACCGTGTGCTCATCACAAGCCTTTGCTTTATAAAAAAGGACAGGGGCAGAACTGAAAAGAATGACAGATGCTCTGAGTCATACATGTTCAACACCATCTTTCCATGCCTCTGCTTTTACAACCTGAAAATCCCCTCGGTGCAAGAAACAACAGAGTGGCCAGGAAGATAAGAGTCCTGAGCAGGGCTGGCTCTTGGGATCAAAGTAAAAAGAGAGGGCGAAGGCACAAAATGTGCCAGTCTGACC
Organism: Donacobius atricapilla; assembly: GCA_013397315.1. NCBI lineage: Eukaryota > Metazoa > Chordata > Aves > Passeriformes > Mimidae > Donacobius > Donacobius atricapilla. Next base: position 618,123 of record WBMY01017833.1, read on the forward strand.
CTATTTGGTAAGCAAACAAAAATTAGCATCCAATACCACTATCAGAAAAAGTACTGATACTTATGATCCCACTAGTTTCATCCTGAAAGTGAAACAGTAGTTATTGTGCCAGACAGCAAAAAGAGATAGAGAAAGACAAATAGAAATAGGAAATAAAAAGGCAGCATTAAAATACTTGAAAATGTATTCCTTTTCAGTTTAAAACATGGGGCACCCACAAGAAGGCAACTGCTAAATACTGTTTGTGCTTGAAGAAGATCAAATTTGCAGAGTTTTCACTAAACTTTTGCAGCATGTTTAGCAGGAACAAAACTCTGCTCCTCTCTGGATGTACCTTGGAGCTACTGCAGAATGATTAATAGATAATATTAGCACAGTTATTGGCCTAGATCTACAAAACACTGTGCAATTTCTAAAATGTGCTAAGTGTAACCAATTGATGCACCATTCAAATACACTCAGAGAACCGGGGAGCTCTCAGCATCTTATTGGAAAAATCATGCAAGTATTAAAGAAACACGTCCAGAAAACTGGACAGTAGAGCAGATGATTTTGGCTGAACTACATCAAAAATTGTCTGTGAAATAATACTCAGAACCCACCTGTGTAGGTGACCTGTGGCTATAGAAGACTTTAAAAAATTTCTGTAATTGATTTAATTCAGCATGTTAATAAGGGAACTTAGAGATTTTATGTGTAAAATATCACTTTTGAGGAAGAAGCCTTTTATTGTACCTGTTTTTACCGGTGCCAACAGAAAGCATGGCACCATTACATTAACAGTCAGTAAGGATGCAGGTTTCCTTTCTCTTAGTTCAAGGTCAGTGCTCTAACCTTCCATTTTCTACACACTTTTAACCTTTGAACTTCTCAAAACCCCTGCAAGCAAGCTGAAAATGCAATGTCCTTAGTAGTAGAGGGAGGTCAACATCATATTGCCCCCATCAAAAGTGTCAAAAACATAATCTCCCCCATCCCCAAAACACTGACAGGCAGAACCTGGAAGCTGAGGAGAATCACTCTATACACAACACATTTTTGGTGTTCCCTATTTCCCTGCCACTGCTTGGAGCTGTAGAGGGAGGATTCTGGACAAGGTGGACCTCAGTGCTGGATAATGAAACAGTTCTTGTGAAGGTTTTCTGAAGGGTGACACTTCTGCATTTATAGCACCAGATGAAAGCCCTTCTCCTGTCTGCATTTCTGAGCCACACACTCAGACAGGGGGGAAGAGGGGGTGATCAAGTCAAATGAACAAGTATCTAATTCTATAATCCCAACATTCAGGCACATCTAGCAAAACCACCTCAAGAACTGTTGCCATTTACTGCATGCTGCTTCTATTGGAATGTCTATCCTGAATGCAGAAGACAGTTTTCAGCAGGAGATTGGCTTGAGACTTGAATCAGGCAGAAGCTGTGAATGCTTTTGTCCTGACACTGAGGCCAAGCTGTGCTGGGAGAGGTCTGGGCTTGCTGCCACGTCAGGGGAAGTCACAAGAACTCCCAGAAATTCAGAGGGTTTATTCATCCATCCCCAAAAATATAATGTAGATACCTGTGGGCTCGATATTTCTGAGCCTGGGAGAATTTCAGCTCGCTGACCATTGCTGGCTCCTTTCCCAAGGGAAAGCTACCAACAGTTTCTCTTTCCAAAACATCTCTCTCCATTTCTCAGCACAGGCTCAGTAAACAGTGTTCCCTTTGCCAGAACAACTGTCCCAGGGGTTGTTTCCTATTCCTGACCCAATGGAGAGCAGTGTCAGTGCCATGGAGCAATAACAGACCTTTTTACACAGCGTGTTCTAAAAGAAACTGTTGGGACTGTAAATAAAGCTTCTTTCCCTGCTGACAGCTCTATGGAGTCACTCTATTCCGTGTCCTACCGTGACAGATATCAAATACGTTCAACCTGTGATTCTCATGATTCTCATACTCACTCAGGAGTTAGATCAGGAAATAATTACTCATCAAGAGATTAAAAAAATGAGATTTACAGAGCCAAGTATTGAGCTACACACTTCCCCATGCATCAAACCATTAAACCATCATCACATATGTTGAATTCTCAGGTATAAATGGAAATAAAATATCCCAACAAATGCATGAATTGTCTTATGGCACTTGATCAGTGTCCACCCTAATTGCAGAGCAAAAGGAGTTCAATAAGCCCTGGAGCTTCTCCCGGTTGTTCCAGAGGGGGGAAAATTCAATTCCCCCGTTCTTTTCTCTTGCTGCATGGACCTTTGAATACTGCACATTCTGGACAGCTATAAGGCAGTATGATCAGGGGTAACTTGTACCCCAGGTACAAGGGGTACCAGGGCTTCAGCAGGGGACAACAGACATGTTCTACCATCATGTGCTCAGCACAGACAAACTGGCCTAGATGACCTTTACAGGTCCCTTCCAACCAAAATCAGTCTTTAATTTCATGATTCGTGTTATTATCAAAGCTTTCCCAGCCAGCATTATGGACTAAAATGGTCTGTGCAGTCCTTGGAGAAAGTAGAGGGTTCCTCATTTTGCCCAGGTCTAATATTTGCATTTCAATAGGGATGTACTTGGCATTTAAACATAATTTTTTGTACTTAAGTCTGAAGCATTAAGCCATTTTTACTCTTGTTCTTTCCCTTTTTTATTTGTGAGACCAGCCAAACTGTTTTTATAAGAACAGCTAGAGACAGCTTTCCACAGTGGCCCTGGTTTTGAGCAGCTCTGTTGGTGCTGCTGCATCGAAGAATCACAGACCTGCTGGGGGAGAGCCCAGCGCTGGAGATCAGGCAGGTGTTGCTTCCAGCTGAACACTTTGGGATGAGGCTACCCCTGAAACCAGTACAGTGCTGACCTAAAATTGCCTGGCCTCATCTTCCTGCCCCCTCACGCAGTCCATCCTTTTCATTCTTTACAGCGTGAGCTCCTTCGGCTATTTGGAGACATGTGGCTCCAGCTCCTATTCATATTTTCACAGTCAGTCACTTTTCATTCTGGTAACCTTGCCAAAAGCAGATTTTGTCAGGTGAAGCAATTTCCATCACATTAGAGAGATTATCTTAGCTGATGTGCGCTGTACACAAGAGGCTCAAACAAGCACAGGTAGGCTTGTCTGACAAATGTAGGCTTAAATTCTTTCCTTCAGCTGGGGACAGGAGCAAGAGACAGCCAGCTACTCACAGAACATGAAGTGAGGCAATCAATTAAACCAAACACAGCTTGGGGCAGAATAAAGACACTGAAAGGTTTGGTGGTTTGTTTGTTTGTTTGTTTGTTTTGGGTTTTTTGTTTTTTTTTGTTTGGTTTTTTTGTTTGTTTGGGGTTTGTTTGTTTGTTTGTTTTGTGGTTTTATTTTTTTGGTTTTTTTGGGGGGGTTGTTTTTTGGGTTTTTTTTTGCTATCTGATCTATAAATCAAACTCTGGTATATTTCTAAGAGGGATTCCATTTTCTCTAAGGGCTTATAGAAAGGTGTTGTATAACTGACTTGCTTTCAGTGGCAGTGATGTCGCTGCCACTCTCATTCAGACACAGCCTCTCTCATTTGAAAATGCAAACATGCTCTTGAACAACACCTCTGAAGTCAATGTCACTAAACAGCAAGAAAGCAAGGCTAAAAACTCACCACTGCCTCCACTTATTCTCTTCCAGCCTCTTCCCAGTCTTCAAAATACCAGTGACTAAAAGAATAAAATATCTGACTTTAGTGTCACTCCATCTTTCAGCTAAAACAACAGGAACAGGACATTTATTTTAAAAACACCACTCCTAGACTGTGCCAGTATGTTCTGTCTATTGATGTCATTTGAAAACATGAAGTGCCCTAAAGTATTCTGACATCAGTCATAAAAACCCACTGTGTGGGCAATAATATCTGAGACCACATAAAGACACCTCCTGTTCAGCCTTGATTTTACAGGAATTCCAACCTAATATCCAGTTACAATTAAATCTTGCTCATTTTACGACCCTGACTGTCAAAACATGCTAAATTTGCCATTTCACAAGGTTCTGAAAGTAATCCAGGTGAGACTCAGTAGTCAAATTGGTTTTGCTTGTAATTTTATGTTCATGCAATCTCCAAACTCGTCAGAACTCAGCGTCCTTGAAATTCATTGTGCTGAAATTAAAGTTAGGGGGAATTCAGAAGCGCCTCAGAGTTTTGCACAGCTCTCTTCTTTGAATATTTTTTTTTATAGACCCAAGTAAACTACAAGTTTCAATGTTGTCCACAGAGCTCCTTTAGCCAATATTACAAAAAGAAAACAAAAGAAAAAGTGGATTTTTTTTTGCTTTTTTTTGCTCATGTTCATCTGTGATTCTTTCAGCTTGGAAAGTGATATTCAAGGAAGCCAGTCAAGCACCTCCCAGTTCCTAGACGGTGCTAGAGGAGGCTTATGGGTTTAGGAACTGAATCTAACAAAACACAGCCTTCTGTGGGTAGCAGCTACTCCTGTCAGCTTCTTCTCTCAGTTCCAAAATTACCATGCGGTGACCAGGTTTGAAAATTGGCTGGCCCCACAGGGAGGCAGCCAAAGGCTGAATCTTGGCATGTGTCTGTCCCGCTTTTTGGGAAATGGCCATTACTGGCGTTGTCCAGCTGGCACAGGGCACTCCACTGGCTGGACACTCCGCTGGGATCGGTGCTTTGCTCTGGACAGGAGTCTGATGCTTCTTCCATCCCTATCATTGCAATCAGACCTCCCTGTTCAAGTGCTGGATGAAGCTGATGCCTGGAAATTAGGCTGTTCGTCCTAAATATTTCTCTATCTAAGGCATCCTTTTGCCCTGTTCCAGATTTGCTTGCCATCAGCCACAATCCCAAGGAAAAAACTCTCTGTCCAGGTTCAGGGAATGATAAAGGGAAAAGGCTACTTCTACTTTCTTAACTTTCTCAACCTGAGGCACGAGTGACAAGCAGGGCACTTTGCTTTGGGAGTTTTGGTAACGAAATGTCTCTTAAAAAAAAAAAAAACCTGAAAACCATATATGGAAAACTTTGGGCCCACTGAGAAACTATTTGCAACAGTCCTTTGGTACAAAATCAGAGTTATTACTTTATTTCTTTAAATTTCATACTGGAACAAAAAAAATAACTTCCATATCCTAAGATAGCTACAAAATAGCCACAATTTTGCTTTGCTAAATCCACCAGCACTTAAGGGGGCAGCTATGCCCTAATCCAGTCAATAAAACAATATGCTGTGGATGTATATTTTTGTGGTTTCATGGCACCTCAGTTTTTATCTTCTTTCCCTTTTCATTTTTATTTTCTGAATTCAGAGCAGCTGATACAACTACTTAATTCTTTCCTCTGCATCTATTCCATAGGGATTGGAAGGGCAATAAGCAATTAACTGTGCTACTTATGAGTGGTTATTTCTTATTTGGAAGAGGTTTCTACCCACAATTTATTCCAAGCCATTTGTCATACGCTTGCACTCATGATTATGTAATTGCAGTATGATAATGTGTTCTTGTTCTATGGACTAACAATGTTTCCCAGCATTTGCTCCTAAATCATGCTTATGACCATCACTAAAAAGGAAAGAGTATTTTAAATGAGAAAACCTACCATTCTTTAATTGCTACAACTCTGATAATTATATTCAATGTGTCTACATGAAGAAAAAAGTGTTTGGGAGGTAAATATGCAGTCATATTTACAGCAGTTTTGCTGTAGGAATGGGTTAAAGCTCTGATTTATGTTTTATACATATTGGAATCCAGATCTCTGGCCAGATTTGTATTTCTGTAAAACAGATCCAAACACAAACAGGGTGAGCCTCCTTCAAATGGAAGCAGAAGCCATTTTAAGTAGCGCTGAATCCCTTTTTTTCTTCCCTTACTGGCATGCCACCTTCTCAGTCTTAATCTCTGACTACTGCACAGTTGTTTCCTCTGGCAGTGGTTGTAGCTGTTGGGAATTAAGGCTCTGACCCTTCCAAGAATTACATGCATTTAAATGCCCACTCTGTGCTACAGCAGGATAAGGTGGTCTGCAGAGTTAAACCTTTGCAAGGGTTTTCAGGCTCGGGGTGTGAAAGCCTGATGTTAAATACTCAACCTGTCCAGCAGCGCTGGCTTTACTGATCTATTCTCTCGGCACAGAGCATCCCGCCAGGTTCCACCAAGCCTCCACCTCCTGCCTTCCACTCCACAGCCGCAATCAGCGCTGCAGCTCCAGGGGCAGGGGCTGCTCTTGCACAGAGTCCTGTTAGGGCTGATGCAGAATCACAGAATCACCAGGTTGGAAGAGACCTCCAAGATCATCGAGTCCAACCCAGCCCCAACACCTCAACTAAACCACAGCACCAGTGCCACATCCAGTCTTTGTTTAAACACATCCAGGGATGGCGACTCCACCACCTCCCCGGGCAGACCATTCCAGTACTTCACCACCCTTTCTGTGAAAAACTTTTTCCTAATATCCAACCTAAATTTCCCTTGGCACAGCTTGAGGCTGTGTCCTCTCCTTCTGTCAGTGCTGCCTGGAGAAAGAGACCAACCCCAGCTGAGCACAGCCACCCTTCAGGGAGTTGTGGAGAGTGACGAGGTCACCCCTGAGTCTCCTTTTCTCCAGGCTGAACACCCCCAGCTCTCTCAGCTGTTCCTCACAGGGTTTGTGCTCCCAGCCCCTCTCCAGCCTCGTTGCCCTCCCCTAGAAGTGCTCAAGGAGGAGGCTGAGGGAGGAAATCAGTCCCCCCTTTCCAAAAGTCAAGGAAGAGGGCTCAAGCACAGCCAGATTCCTATTCATCACAGAAATTCAAGTTGTAGCACTGCAGAAGGCCAGCAGAGAACAGGTTTGTACAGTGCCCAAGGGTAGGGGAGAGGATTTCATTTCCCAATAACCTCTTCCCCTGCCGCAGTATAGCACACGGCTGAGACGGACCAACTGATCATTTTAGGGAAAACCGAACCTTTTCTTTTGTGTTTCTGCTAAAACATGGTAAGAGACCGCCCACAACTGAAGTGGCTCCTGCACTGATAACTCCAGAACCCCTTTGACTCCTACAAGCAGGGCCTGAATCAGGTCAGAGACTTGCGTTGCTGGGAAAATCAAGTTTTTGCCACCAAAGCTGGAACACAGGCAGGGAATTGGGTTGATCATGCACCACAGAGAGGCGTCTCTCATGGGAGCTGCTCAGAGCACCCTTTCCACAAGGCTGACCCACCAAGGGCCTGATACATTCATGCTGTTTCTATATGTTCAATTTGGCTTTTTAATAGTGGGACATAAAGGTATCCAGGGATATGCATTCATACACAAAGGACATTTGCTGTACAACATGAATTGGCCCATATGCTGGGCATTACTGCATTAAAACAGGGCATGAGGACAGCAGTCAGTCCTGAACGGAAAGTTCCTGAAGATTTTTTTTTTTACTAAAAATTCACTGTAGTTTTGTTTTTTCTCTCCCCCACCAATGTACCTAACCAAGTCTTAGTTATTACAATATATTCTCCCATTTTACTCTAAAGATTCTTTTCTAGCTTAACCTTAGCTGGAAGTATTCCTCCTTCCCCCAGCTTTTATTCCTAATTTAATTTTCACACTTGGGTGATCTCCCTGTGCATTTATATATTACCAAGAATTTCTCCACTATTCTCATACGAAATTTAGAATGAAAGGTTTGCAGTCCTTTTCAGATGCATACTGTGGGGTTTTGCCTTATAGCAAGTCCATCAATTAACTTTTCCATTTAGCTGCTGCTCCCTGCTCCTGGGCACTTCCCACACGAGCAGCTCCGAGATGATCTCCCCTGGCAGTGCCCACCAGGCTCTGTAACAAATCCTGACTCATGGCTGGGGTTCACCAACTGCACTCTTCTTCCCACACTTGTTCTTCCTGTGCTTTTATTGAGAAATTGTTTTTTTAGTTATTTCTCCTGGACTTGAGCAGGCCTGTAATGCTTGAAATGTCTGTATGGCATGGTGGGAAGGGATGTACAAGTGCAGTCTCTGCATCTGGGGCTCCCCTTGCGCCCCAGACCCTCTCCTGTCCCTCACCCATTCCTTGAGATAACAAATGCTGTTGGCATAGGTTCCCCTGTCCCAGTTAAAAGGAGCAAATATTGCATTTCTAAGGATCCATCTCTTTCTTGCTTTTTTCCTCAACAAAACTGCGAATAGTCAGGCTGGATCTTATTTAAATCTAATCTTTCACAACAGCCTGAGTGATTGCTTAATTGTTTGCACCTGTTATTTAAGAGTTCCTGTCTCATTCTGTTAATTAGATATATTTAAAGCTCCATGAAGTTAGTGGGTTGGTTTTTTTCCAGGGGATTTTAAGCATTTGTCCAAGAAACAGTTCACATAATTGTGCTCCGTGTTTTCGAATGTGGAGAAAAATGTTTGATTTTACCTTCTTCTCAGACTTTTGTGTTCTTAACATTTTGTGGTGGGCATGAAAACCCCTGATTTTGCTCAGGTGTTGTTGGAACCATTATTTTTCTCTGTTTACACAGATTTTTTAAAGGTTAATAATTATATGTATTGCGCTGCCCTTCAGATTTATATCAGACCCCCGAGTTCCTAACAGATTAAATAGCAGTTGTTGACCTTTAGTTTGATGCACCAATTTGAAGACTTGAGAAATCCTGGTACAACTTATTTCTGTTTGAGAGAGTTTCTGCTTCAGTATGCAAACTCCATTTTGAGCTTACATCTTCACTGCCTTCTACATTTCTACTGGTACCTCATGCTAAACAATAGAATATCTCTCCATTTTTATTACAGTTTATTTCAGGGCTAAGACTGGCAAGAAAGAGCCAAGGGTAAAGCATATTTAAATTCTGATCTTTTCGAAGAGGGGCTTAAACACAACTGGCTTGAGGGGAAATGTAACCACAGCGAGGCTGGTCTCTGAATCTCTCCATAAAATGAGGTTTACAACAGGCAGGTTTCTCAGCCTTTTTATGGCAGAAGCCCAGAACAGAAGAGAGCAGAAATTTGACTGTAAAAGAAACCATATCAGAAAGAAGGAAAGGAAAAACCTCAGCTCTTATTAAAAGATGCTACAGGCAAAAAAAAAAAAAAAAAATTACTTTGTTTTGTCTGAGTTTTTCTAGCTAAAGCAAAGAGTAAATCAGCTTTTGAAACCCTTACAAAGCCAATACCCCTATGATTTCCCATGTTGCATCCTTAATGAAAAGCCGTACATAGAACAGATTGCTCAAACAATCGGAGCTTTAGCAAAAGCTTTATGATTCCTGATTTCATCACTGCTCAGGAAAAGAGTTAAGCACGCACATAAGCCCCATAGCACCTTTTAATTGGGCTCTAATTCAACTCCTTGATTAAGTGCTATTCTCAAAGAAGGATTCTACGGAAAGAACCAAGGTTCTGGAAACAACAGTGGCACATTAAAAATTAGTATTCTGCCCGCTAAGCACATTGAGCAAACCCCTGTTCTAGCAGCGAGCAGCGTTTTGGATGTTTGTTAGGAAATATATCACATCTTAAATCCTTTTAATAATGTCCAAACAGAGGCACTGTCATGACAGCTCAGCCCTGCCCTCCTAATCCTCACAGAACATTCTCTGAACCCTGCACATATGTAAATAATTCACAGAAGAGGTGTCAGCAGGCAGTAGAAGACACCTGACATTCTAATGGCATACCACAAATAGCATCTTATGGCACCATGTAAGTGCAGAAATATTCAACACCTTTGCTCTCTTCAGGAGCGAACGACATCTTTGAAATTTGTATGTTTTTCTTTGCTCTTCAGTCCCAAGCCTGTGGCTACGTGAGAGAAATTTGGGATGGGATTATTAAGTAAAGCATTGGTGTAGCGCAGTGATCGAGGAGACCTCAGCTACTGTGGCATTTAATCTCTTTCTGGAGAATATTTAACCAAAGCAGCAGATTGCTTTCCTGCAACGGAAAACAAAGATTTATTTCTTCCATGGAATAGGTAGGTAAGACTTTTCAAAGCTGAATAGCTTTGAAAATCTTTTTTGTGAAATGGGCCTGCAAGCTCTGTGCATGCACAGACACTGACTGAGATGCCACCACAAAAATTCCTTTCATATTTAATAAACCTATCTAATCATGGGAGGTAAAAGCATTTTTTAATGGTTTCCAAAATCCACTTTAAAGAACGTATAACTACACATTTTTGAAGCTGTTGCTCTTCTACCTTCTATTAATGTGTGAAATTTCCTTGCTGTGTCTTAAAAGATGCAATAAAAAAAAAAAATGTAAACGCTTTAAGGGTTGTTCTACACAACATAAAATGCAGAAATTGAGATACAAGACTAGTGTCCAAAACTCATGACTTTCCTCTTGTTCAGGACAAGTGGCAACACTAACCAGTAATAAAAAGAAAGAAAATGTAAAGACCGAAGAAAATGGAAAAATGACCCATTCTAGATAGCAATTGATACACCTCTCAAATTTTAAAGCACTTTTAAAACAGTTTCCATGGGAACAGAAATTTGGCATAGTCATGAGAACTGTTGGGAGGCAGCTCCTACCAGGCCAGATGGACAAAATGTGGCAAGGGAATGTAAGGAGGGAAGTAGGCTGTGCAATCCTCCAGCCTCTAACGGCTCCAAACGGGCCTGATCTCAGGGCACACCTCCAAAAAATGTCATCACCACTGCTAATGGTGACAAAAGCAGGGGGAATCACCCCTGGTTAGGTGGCATATGAAAGGCTGCATGCACGGGTATAGGGAAAAAAAAAAAAGAAAAAAAAAAAAAAGAGTGTGGCTATGGCCCGGAATTATGGCAATTAATGCTAAGTTGTTTAAGGGGGAGAAAATATTTGAAGTGTTTGGCTCTAAAACACATGCAGCTAGTAATTCCAAAAAGGCTCCTGGATGTCTCCAGCCTGAAAAACTGAATTTTCCATAAAGATTTTTCGGTGTAGTACACAGATTGTGATCTCGTGGTACAAATCAAAATCCTATTCCCTAAAACCTATTGCACTGGATAGCTGAAATCAAAACATCTTTTGTCAATTATCAGCTTATTAATTGCATTTCTCTGTCTGGATTTTCACCCCAACATCCCCCTAATTCGGTGTTTTCTGTCTCTCAGAGTCCCGTACTAGGGTTGAAAAGATGAGATGNTTTTCCCATGGACTAAGGCCAAAGGCAATGCTTTCCTGGGGTCCCAGCCAGGGTCTGGGAGCCCCCAGGGCAGTTTGAGGGGTTTTCCACCTGCCCTGGGCTCCAACATTTCTCCACCCTGATTACCTCTCAGCTTCCACAGTCTTTGAGCACTTTATGATGGAAAACACTCACATGAAGACCTTGTCTGGCATCACTTCCAGCCCACACCAGAGAGCTCATCTTTAGTGCCTCAACCTCCTGGATGTTAAAGCTGGACTCCTTTTTTCTAGCAGTGATGGAAATACAATTTAAATTCTAACAACAACAGAAAACACTACAGCCATGCTAGAGGAAGATTTCTTCCAGATTACAACAGTAATCAGCTCTGAAGGGATGTGAAGATTTATTACACGCTTAGTTTGTAGATAGAAATTACAAGGCCCAGAGACTCGTGGTTCCCAAGCCTGATGGGAAAAGCCATCAGCTCCGATTCTCTGATGCTCAGCCACACTCTGGTGCATGGGAAGTAAAGACACAACAAATCTCAATATTTGTTTCAGGTCTGTTCCACATTTGCATACCAGATGTAGAGTGAGGCCATGATGTTCGATCTGATAATAACAAAAAGTTACTGAACGTATTTTAAAAAATCGGTAGATTCATGATGCTATATTTAACACTGAAAGGTTGCTGTAATAATGGTAAGAGTGAAAATATTGCAAGTTCAAGCACTGTAAAAAATTGCTCTAAGTCAGGTATCTCTTTTGGAAGAACCAACACAGAAATTCTTCCCAGCATCAAACATTCAAACCAGGTTCTAACACATCACATACCTACATAGCATTATGAGGCTGCTGAATAACCATCGTAGCACTTCAGGAAGAAGAAGAACGACAAGAATAAGGATGATACTGCATCAAATATTATCTTTGATCTAACTAGAATCAGAAAATTTCATTAAGCCCTCATGCTTCCTTCACCCTGGTAGCACCTGAGGGATCACCCTCACTACCTGTAAGAGGCTTTTGCCCTCATACCTGACTACCAGGATTATAAAGGTTCCCTTTTAAGTTCTAAAAGTCTTGTATCCATCATCAACATTTCATAAAAAAATCCAGTTCAAGCCTTAGCCATAATGAGGGCACTATATCTCCATAACACTGTCATTTATTTTGACTGACGTTTCATTTAGGATTCAAACTAGCTGCTTCTTGTCATGTCAGATAATTGTATTTTTCTTCAGCCACCTGAGCACAATTATCTCAGGGGAAAAAAAATCAAAATCCTAAACAATGTAGAAGTCCAAAAGCCATCAAGATTCCATGTGTCCCAGAAAAACAGCACAGGGCATGCGAACACAGGCTGTGTCATATCACAAATGCCTTTATTTATTATGCATAAAGCAGCCTGGACTCTTGTCAGATTAGATAGAATAAGACCTTGGTGAATCAAATCTACTTGGGGCATGTCAGAAATGAGGCAGGCAATTTTATATGCAGGGGTTTTTTTGTTTATGATCCAGGATGAAAAAAATAAGAAAAAGAAAAAAGAGGTGTGGATCAATATGGCCCTGCATAATCTATCTGATAGTCTAATCCAAATTACTCTCAGATGAGGAATCATTTAATTTTTGAGGGCTGGACACTTAGCTAATGACATTTCTACACTTAAAAAAAGGGCAGCTATCCTTAGCCCTGAATCAAAAGGTCTTTTCAGCCAGCTAGAAAAACTTTCCTTTTCTTTATGTTTCATGGCTGGGTGCCTTGCTTTATTAACTTGATAAATAACTACTGAAAATGTTGGTATTTTTCCCGATGCAAGGAAGTAATGCTGGCCAGCCGCATGAAGAAGGAGCATTGTCTGTAATCAGGTGGTGCAATACTCCCCATTTTAGGACATTTCCTGCTAAAATTAAGTCTAAATCCATGGTCTGGATGTGGAAACTGTGAATTTTCCAACCAAACTTAAACCAAAGTTACATATAGACAAATTCTCTCTCCAAAACATAACAGCCTACCTTGGGCTGCATGTGGGCATTGCTCAGGATCCTGACTCCAAAACCCTCTCTTCAAAATGATCATCTTCCTAAAACTGCTCTTTGTTTGCTTATTTTGTTTAAAAAGCAGAAGGATCAGCTATTAGTAATAACGTTGATTATTATTATTGTAATCTCAACAATTTGAGATTGTTGTTCTCAAGCAGAGGCAGAATCAGCAGCAATGCCTGTGGTTATCTCCCACTGTTGGAGTCCAGGGCAGGTGGAAAACCCCCCAAACTGCCCTGGGGGGTCCCAGACCCTGGCTGGGACCCCAGGAAAGCCTTGCCTTTGACCTCAGCCCATGGGAAAAACTGCCAACACTCATAAATAAATTAAAAACAACAAAGAATTAAAATAGATAGTAATTTAGTTTGTCACAAAGTAAAATTTTGTAGTTTTAGGTTTTTAGTATAGAAGTAAATCAGCAAAATAGAAAATTTTAGGCATTGTCTCATCTTCTTCTTCATCTACTCCATTTTCTACTATGACAGTAGCACAAAGACATTAGTAAAATAGATTTAATGTAGAAATTACGTGTTTAAAATAGGTGATATTAGCATAAAACTATAAATCTAATACGTTATTAGAGTTAATTAAATTAGAAATCTTTAAAAGCAACCTTAGACTCTCCATCTAGGTTCCCGTAGCTGCTTTTCTTCAGTGCACTGAGACTGCTGTAAGACCTTAAGATAAGAAATAAAATAAAAACACCTTTAAAGACCAAGCCTCAAGTTCCATCTCATCTTTTAAACCCTAATACAAAACTCTGAAAGACAAAAACCCCCTAATTAAAAGAATGCCAGAGTAAAAAACCCAAACAATTTTGTTTGAAAAGCAGAAGGATCAGCTATTAGTAATAACGTTGATTATTATTATTGTAATCTCAACAATTTGAGATTGTTGTTCTCAAGCAGAGGCAGAATCAGCAGCAATGCCTGTGGTTATCTCCCCTGATACATCTTTCTGGATAGAGCACCAGGGAAGGAGGTGGGAATTGAGGCCTCTTTTCCTCCTCAGCTTGAAGGAATCTGTCCCTCCCTCTCCTCAGTGCCCAAAGAATGCCCCAATCATCCCATTTGCCCAGGGATGCAGCAGGACAGCTCTGTCTGTTTGAGCAGCACCATCTGCTCAGAAACGCAGTCACACGTCTGGTTTGTTCCTCCAGCCACGACCTCTTCTTGTCTGGGTTCACTTCCAGAGCTCCCACAGCTCTGTGAAATTAAAAAAAAAAAGCAGGAGAGGAGGAGAAATGAACCACAAGATTCTCCAATCTTTCTTTGTGGGGGAAAAAAAGATAATGGGAGATTCTCTGACGCTGTTCGTCACACGGACACACAGACACACAGACTTTGGTGAGAAAGTATGAACTATGAACTATTTATTTTAAAGATCTGACTCTATTTTATGGTATTTTTATAAAGGCCAGGGATTGGAGGAGAAGGCTGACACCTCTCCCCATCCCCTTGGTCAAGACAACTGTCCATCAGCTGTCCATAGCTCTAAGAACAGGAATGAAAACTTTCTTTGAATTTATGAAAACATTGGCTGTGTTTACATCACCTAAGCACGAGAAACAACCAAAACCATGAAAGCTGTGAACAGAAGAGAAGCTGAAAAAATCAGGGCAACAATCCTCTGTCCGTGGACAAGGCATGTGTGGGGTGTAAGCCGTAGGTTTGTCACAAATTTGGGTTTCACCAAGGATATGTGGGCCTTTGGCTGCTCCACAAAATTCCTGCTGAGATGTTAAATGAGAGTTGGGACGTGAGTGCAGAGCAAACGTTCCAAATGACATTGTACCCTCGTTATGTCAGGTGAAACTCAATGTCTGGCATCAATTTGAAATGGAGATCAGGTTCCTGACTCTCACAGGCAGTTTTTAAATCTTTTCCCAGTATGATCTATAGCAGCAGCTCAAAAACCCAAACTGGAGATATAATTAGTTTTGGGTGACACACGCTCCATTACAAGCACTTTCAGAAAAATAAAATGTGGTGCAACCTTTCAAGGTAACACAAAGGAAATGTTTTGCTATCACTTTTTAAAGAATGCTGTAAAAAATGTGATCTCAGCTGGCTTAAATTGGAAGAAGCAAAGGCAAGGCAGTTATGCTGATTGACAGCACCTGAGCACCATGTCTTGGATATTAAAATTTAGTGGAAGTGGTTAGATAGATAAAAACAAAGGGGAAAAAAACCAATAAAATATGTATTTTCAAAACATAACAAATTGATATTTGAATATCATTTATTTTGTGCATGTGCTGCACATTTTGGCTATAAACCAGGTTGAGTGCGTGCATTATACGGAGCTAGATGTGTGGAAAAACCTAAAGGAATGTTTGAGAGGCAGCCGGGGGTTTCTTTTATCATTAGGTTTTGAAGAATCCACATTTTATTTTCTTGCATCCTTTTTCAGTAGAATCATTTATAAATGTCATCAGGTTACCAGACCATATTGCTCTATCTTTTTGATAATGAAACTACGGCATGCGAGGAAATACCCAATAACAGATTAGCTCTTAGGGTTGGTGATTGTACCACGAAGAAAAAACCTCCCTACACACCAATTAAAGATATTGAAAGACTCTAGATAATGTGTTACTGAGTGCAATATCCTGTGCTGTTCACAGCCTTCAAACACGACCGCCCAGGCAGGAATCATATGTTTTCAGATTATCACTGCAGAAAATTCTACAGAGCCCCTGATGCTTTTCTGGGTATACTGGCAGCTACAGACCTGTGACAAAAAAAAAAAAAAAACACCAAAAAAACCCCAAAAACCTGACAACAGTCCTAGCTGAATTCTCAGTTCTTATATTAACCTCCCTGTTTCACAAAATTCAGCCCCTTGGATCAAATCCCAGCACAGATGCTTGGGACTGCAGGGAGCTTCTTGCTTGTGCGCTGCTGAGAGCTCCTCAGATGCTGCTTAAGGTGGAGAGGAGAGAGAGGGAGGCAGAAAGAAAGGAAGGAAGAAAAGAAAGCAAGCACATGCCAGGTAAAAGCTTTGTGTTTTCTGAGGTTGAAGTTATTTAAATTGATTACACGTCAGGTAGAGATGCCTGTAAAATTCACCATTCCAAACCAACGTGGCTAAAGTGGTTTGAACTAAATCCATCTGGGGAATTATCAATTAACCACTTTTCAGACTGTAAAGTCAGCTTAATATGGACTACAATAAGCAAATACTCTGGAAAACTAAACCTAGATAGGAAAGGGCTCATCTTCAGGCCTATGTATTTATATTTGATGACAAATTTCAATAATATTCTTCCTTTAGTTGAAGCCTCCAGTGGCCTGCAAGATATATTTCTGCCGTAACAACAGTACTTGGGATTTAATTTGCGTTTATTAATAACTTATTTTTCCCAAACCGCACCTGTAAATTTTAAACGGGAGAAAGGAAGGAAGGCACAGAATGGTTCATTAACGAAAGAAAAACCCTGCTTTCTCCTGTGAGCACAAAAAAGGCTGCCCTGCTCCCGCCGGCAAGGCTGGCAGCAGAGCCCAGTGCGGCAGCGTGCTGAGAGGGTGAGACAGCAGCCTGCCATCCCCTGGAGAATAATGAACGCTGGCCTGGTAAATACATCCAGCCACAGGCTTCCTAAAAACAGGGAAGAGGAATGCTGTAAGAAAGGTTTCGTTGTTGTTGTTGGTTTTAGTATTTTTAATATCACAGCCTTCCAAGCAGGCTGCATTATCTCAGCAGGATGGCTAAAAGGCCTGATATCAACAGTCGCTCTCGTGCTCTGGCTAAAAAGAATCAGACTCAGCTGCACTGGCAGCAAAACAAACCCAGGAAGCCAATCAAAGAGGAAGCTCCAGCATGTGATGCTCCAGCTCCTCTGAGACCACCTGGCAGAGGAAAATGGAGAGGGAGGAATTCGCCACTCCATCAAATCCTCATTGCGTGTTCACGGAAGGGAAGGTGCCTCTAAACCAGGCAGACCTTCAGTGACTCCAAAGGAAAGGGAAGCTGTTTTTTCTTCACTTTGGTAAGAATTTCAGGTACCTATAAGGTGTCCACAGCTATAAATTTGGCTTAGGAGCAGCTCCTAAAGCCAGAGAACGATATTCCTGTGGTGTTTTTCAGTCTGGAGGCAGTTCAGTGGAAGAGAGAGACAGCAGCTCAGCTGCTGCCTTCGGAAGCAATTCTGAAGTGATTCTTCCTACAAGCAAACAAACCTTCCCAGGAGCTGCTTCAGCTGAAGGAGCTGAGAATCCCTCTCCTGAACACAAAAATCAAACAGGAAGGAACTGCCTACTTCATCCTTTTCTTCATCAAAAAAGTCAGAGCAGAAAACCCCCAGCCTGATGTTCTTTCTTGGCTTTCCCTGGAATGGCACTTTTCTGCTGCATATCCTTCTGCACTGATAGTAAAGCCAACTGTTTATATTGCAGGCAACTAAAATATGACAGAAATCTAGATATCTTTGAGCAAATTGTTCTGATAATAACAAAATCCCTTTGATGAAGCCTTTTGTTGGAGAAAAGAACATTGGGACTTCCTTCCAGTTTCATATCCAGTAAAAGACAACCATTGGAGGAAGAGATTTGAATGGCATGGGAGTAAAAATTTCATAGAGTTTTCTAATTCATTACTGTGTATTTATAACACAAAAATACATCTTCAACAGGGCTGCACTTTACTTTTCTTTTTAATAGCATTATTAACATGAATAATTTCATAATAACAGAAGCTATTGCTGTCCCCATCAGCCTGCCCCTGCCTGCCTTCATCTGCAGCAGCTTTGATAGAATACGCTGGTCCCAGTACAACGGAATTTTTGACATGAGACTTCAGCTTTTGGAAACTGCTTTATTGAATGGAGTGGGATTGAAATTCCAGCAAGCCAAGTTCATCAAGAAATCCCTGCAGTTTTGCAGCATTTTATTTCTTTCACAGCGTGTGGAGTCTAGAGTAAGTGTAGGACTTTGTTTTTGAGGCCACGATAGGGTCTGAAGGCAGCAGCGCCATCCTTACAGCACCGCAGCCACATCACCAATTTTTCCTCTGTCAGACAAAACCACTGGAGACGAAATTAAAAGTTCCATACCTGGGTCCTAAAAGCTGTAAGACAGATGTGCCTATCTACATTCCCTGCTCATAATATTGCAATCCTATTCTTTTGTTCTTGAAACAGTCTTGAAGCAGCATTCAATATTATTAACTTATTATAATGTTATTATTAACTACGGAATTGGTAGTATAAAACCAGAAATAGATAAATTATTTCTTCTAATTAATTATTTAACATTAACACACTGCTAGAACATTCTACATCAACATTAAACAATTATTTTATTTCCAAATTTAAAAAAATTCTTAAGAATTTTGTTTTGTTTTGGTTTATTTTTTCTAAGAATTGGATAAACATAGAAGAAAGATGTGAGAAGGCAATATCCCATGTCCCTCATTCCTTTCTGCTTTCCCTTGCCTTGAAAACAAAAAAGTGTTAAAAGCGCTTTACAATTGAATATATTTTTTTCATGTCACGAGACCCCTAAAAGGGAGGGGAAGAAAACCATATAATTTTCCACATCATGCAGATAGATACTAATTTTTGTTTAAATGCTGCATCTACTGAGGAGGCATTTTATATCAAGCGAACAAGGGAAGAAAAATACCTTACCTTTTCAAAGATTACATCAATTATACAAACATAAACATTTCTGCCATATATTATAATGGGGCATAAACAAAATGAAGAGGACAGGCACAAAAACCAGTGAAGCAGAACATTTGTCTACCCAGAGATATATCTGATATAATATCTGATATTGGAAGAATGCAGCTCCAGACCAGCAGTGAAATTGATTGAGTGATGTTACCTGAAACCAGGATTAGCAAAAGGGGAAAGAAAATGAGGAAATATGGGGGAATGACCCACAGAATCTATCTTGTGGGTCGCCAACCCCATCGATCATCTCTGCTATGATTGCACGCTGCTGGAGAGAAATTGGGCTGAAATGTTAATGATCTCATGATTTACATTCTGCCAGAATCCTTTCACTTTCCTGTGCAGCCTCAGAAATAGCTCACAAGCTCCAGAGTTCAGGAAAAAAGCAGGATGAGGGGAAATCACAATCATATTTCATAACCCAGGTCGTTACTGTTTGTTCCTGTGGCAGCAGCAGCAGAGGCTCCCTCTGCTGAGAGCACCATAATAACTGCTAAAAGGTTTCAAGGACTTCAAATGTCTGGGGGTCATCGTTTTAATTCCTTCCAGAATATAAAAACTATCACAGCAGTAACCATGTTTTGGGGGGCTGTTTGTTTGGTTTTGCTTGGGTTTTTAAAATCAAAACCAAATAACCCACAAAAAAAACCTCAAACCAAAATAAAAGCTGTTTTACAAGGGAAATTTTCAGTTTAGGCAATCTAATGAATTTTAGGTTGCAAAACGGGATAATGTTATTTTCCTTTCTAGTTAAAAAAGACATTCAGTTATTTCTAATCACCAGTTAACTCTGACTCCAAGAACTGTTGAACTACCACCAGAACTGTTCAAATCTACCAAAACCCAAAACAATCTACCAAAACCCTCTACTAGGACAGCTTCTCTCTGGGAACACACACTCCTTCACACTGAATTTTTTTGCAATCTGTGTCAAC
>WBMY01017834.1:9886-72741 GCA_013397315.1 Donacobius atricapilla
GGGCTCGGGGGCCCAGCTTGGCTCCAGCCAGGGCCAGCCCCGGCATGGCCACCCCGGCCTGGCCCCGGGGGCGGCGGGCCTGAGCCGGGCCCCGCTGCTCCCCCCTTCTCGATGTTACCTCATGGCAAGCCCACAGCAAAGAGAGCTTTCCCAAAATCCCACCTGTATGTAAGCCGTGTGTCCCTAAGGTGTACGACCTGGCTGTCATTTTTAAAGCAGATCAGTAATTGGTTTTTACCATTCATGCCAAACCAATACAGGAAGATAGAGGGGATGGAGAAAGAAAGAGGAAACTCAGATGATCTTATTTTCCGTAGTCAACAGCTGGAAATCGGTACTAATAGTATATTCTGTCTGTTCCTCACCTCCCAGACTATATATGTGTCTTTGAACAGTTGTTTAAAGGGCAAGACCATCTGGCATTAGATCCTGTCAATTAGAGAGGAAAGGATTTTCACTTGTTTCCCTCAGCCTTGTGGACTTCAGTCCTTCTTGCTGTATGTTATACCACTTCTTATCTGAAGATTAGGTGTGATAGAAAAATATTAGTGATTACAAATGTTGTCCTACTCAAACTGGATGTTAGCTGGAGCTTTTCTTCTGATATTTGACTTAGCAATTTTCAGCTCTGTTCTGCTGACTCTGTTCTCTGACCTGAGAACAGATCTGTATTATGGCTGCTGAGAGTATTAAGGCTTCTCAGTAATACAGGTAGGCTCTGGCTAACCCAAACATTTTGTTCACATTTGTGAACTTGAGAGTGTCTATAAAGGAAAGAATTATCTTTTTTTTCTAGAATCCTTCATGCAGTTTCAAAATGCAGTTTGTCTCAAAAATGTTAAAGTCTCATTTTGGTACTTTATCTTTTTAAAATAGGTATCTTGCTATTTTTTTTTCCCTGAAAGAACATAATCTTTGTATCATATTGATGTTTCATGTCAAAAACTTGCGTCCTGGATTTGAATGACATACTCTGCTTCTCTGCAAGCTCTCTGAGTTTTTAGATAGCTGTTAGCACTCTCCATGTCCTCTATTATGCAAAACTGAAAATTAAATATTCCTGTGAAATACTCTGGAAAAGCTGCATATTCTTTTCAAACTTTACACTCTATGCTGAGGCAAAGGCAAAATCTCAAACATCTATATTTCAGATGTTAAAAACAATTGCATTTTTTGCAAGTTAAGGCAAGCTTGTGATAATAATGAGCTTTTTCCCCACATCTCCTTGTCTTACTAGGTTAATTGAATAGACTTGCACTGCAGTGGCCATCCTGCTGCCTTGAACTGTGTATCTTATGAGTTTATTAAATATATGGTTTCATGTGCCACAAGAAAAGAATAAAGAAAGTGAATGTCTGATTAGTTCTTTGGTCATATAGAAATAGATTTCTTGTGCAGAAATAGGGTTTGAATGTAACTCAAAATACATACTGTCTTTTTAAATCACTCTGAGCCCAGATTTGCATCCTGCAGGGTGTCTTTTGCAGTATGCCAAACAAACGCACTGCCTGTTAGTTTTGAAGGGAGCTAAAAGCACTTCTTACCATGCAGGATCAGGTCCTTTATGTTTAGAAATAATAATAAAAAATGTGTCTTACCTTCAGGGAATGCCTTAAAAAATGAAAGGGGTAAACTCACCATGAAGCTACTCTTATGCTCCTAATGACTGTGTAAAAAAGTTCCACAGGGATGAAAGGAAAATGAAGTAAATACAGCAGTGCCCCACCGCATTTCAAAGCCAATATCAAATCATCCATAAAATTCTGTGAAAACAATATCCACGTAATCCAAAAATGAAAGAGCTGAGATTATCTGTTGAAAAGAAATGAATAGACCTGTGCTTATTTGGATGATAAGCATTAAAGATTTTCTCCAATCATTAAGAGTTGAGGGCTTGCTATACTCTTGGAACTAAACCTTTTAAATAACTTCCCAGTTTTCAGACTACTGAATCTTTGAAAAGTTAATTTTTTGTTATCTCCAAATACAGGAAGCTTAGCACAACAATGGCAGTTCAAAGTCTCCCAGGTAAAGAGCCTTCAAAGAGTAATTCGCAATACAAATTCATAAAAGTCAACAGTTTAGACTACTCAATTGCTTTTAAGATTTTCATCAAATGCATCTCAGCAGTTGAATCTTGCCACTGATGCCTCCCAACTGAGTTAAAGTCAGAAAACATTGACAATGTTACCTTTCTTTTTCTGTGGATTTTATGCAGCGAAAAATAGCAATTGAACTTTGCCTCAATTTACTTAGTATCTGATCTTTACAGATCTGACTGAAAATAAATGCGTATTACATTTCATGCTATTATTGAAGTTCTAAAATAATAATTAATAGCAAGTGAATTGTTGAAATCAGAGTGTACAAATATCTGCTCTGTGTAATTAAAATTCTTTAAAATATAGATAGATGCTCCCAAAGTTCTTTCTGATAATAGAGATATCTACTCTAAGACCATGTTTATTTTAGAAGACATTTAGTGCTTTGGGAAACATTCTAGGCTTTCTGAAAAAGGTGAACAATCTCCTCATCAATGTGACAATAGTATGATTTTTCCATAAAGTGTAGAAGAAATTTGCCTTTAAACAGTACAGAATTGCAGCCCAGTTTTACTTTGCTTCAGTGTGCATTCTGGCAGAATGAGAAATTAACTGTATTACCAGAAAAGTGAAATTTACTACTCTGTCTGGGCTTCCTTCTCTGTCTGTTGGATAAGATTTTCAAAACAAAGTTTAGTGAGACAACTTTAAGGGAATTTTTTTCTTAATTTAAAAAGTTTAAATATTATTTAACACTGATAAGCATTTCTCATTCCCATGGCAGTGATATGGTTGCTGTGTTAAGAATTTTGTGCTGTGTTAAAAACTGTATCCAAACACATTCATATGTATGTCTGTATCTGTTTGAATGCATGTATACATATGACTGGAGAAACTTGTAACTGTCTGAAATAATGTGTTAAGTCCTTCTTTATTATTGTTTCAACATTTTCTGGTACTATGCTTTCAAACATATTGAAATAGCTCAATAATTTGGACAACAGTGTAATCTGCTGCTGCTGTGAGATGCTTAGACTTGCTAAGTACATCTATACCTTGAAATATCAATATAATAATATGTATTAATTTAAATAGCTGCAGGGTGGTCATGAAATGAAAATAAGATAGCTTTATTTTCATGTCATTTTGCAAAAGAATAAAAATATGGGTCTTTATCTAAGCCTTTGAATCCCTTGGTTATAGAAAACTACAGTATGAGATTTTCTCCTGAGCTCTTGTTTTCTTTTTCCATCAGAAGCCACCACAAATCTTTAATATACTACTTAAAAAAAAAAAAAAATTACAACTCCTTCTGGTGAGTCAGGTGTATAATATTATCGTTAACAATCAGTCATGAGGTTCAACTTGAGTTCAGGTCATCTTCTCTTTAGTCTTTTGGAGAGAGCAAATTTTCTGTGCGACTCCATAATCCACAGCAAAAGTGATGCAATGATGCTAAGGGAATCACATGGAGCTTTCTT
Organism: Donacobius atricapilla; assembly: GCA_013397315.1. Lineage (NCBI taxonomy): Eukaryota > Metazoa > Chordata > Aves > Passeriformes > Mimidae > Donacobius > Donacobius atricapilla. The sequence continues at coordinate 13,410 of WBMY01017834.1, forward strand.
CCACTTGTAGAAATGGCAATAAGGGTTTCTTTTCAGGTGTGATTATTCCTAACACGTTTCTAAATGATTATTGTTCCAGGGGTACCTGGGTGAATTGACTGGTAAAGGCTGATTTCCCCACTCGGTAAAATATAGAGTATAATTACTATTTTGTGGTTATTGTTGGTTTCTTCAGTTGGTTGTGGTTTTTTTGTGGAGAGGGATAGTGTGTTGATAGAAAGAGTTCTCATTATTATTCTTTGCTGTCCACCCTGGCCTCCACTTTCCTGCTGAACTGAACCTTTCTTTTGCTGGCTCATTGCAATTCCTTTGTCAAGTGAAATCTGTAGCTGCTGCTTCAACTCTTACAATATTCCAGCCAGATCCTGATGACTTTCATTGCTCAAACATTTAATCATAGGATTTTTACTAGAAGAAAACAGCTCCTTGCAGTTATAGAATTCAACCATTCTACCAATTAAATGACAACACCTTTAATATTATAACCTGAATAATTTACAAACCCAAAGTCTAACCCTGCAAACACACTGAAATGAGTCTTTGCCACTTGTAAGTTGGACCTGTAAAACTCATCAGAGTATTTGAATTTATGTGGACAAAGCAAGATCCAGAGCTGGTCAAGTAGTCATTAAAAGATAGAAGTTATAATGAAATAAATCACTTGAGGTTTGGGTGAGAGAAAGAAATATGTAGAAAATAAATAAATAAACATAAGATTTCAATTAGGTTTTCAGCAGTCAGGAGTGGAAAGAACAATGTGCTAGGATATACAAGGGATTTGCTTTCAAAGATTCATGCTGAACTTATATAGTACTGTAGTAATGAAAAGCTGTATGTCAGAACATGAACTGACTACCTGCCAGTCAAAATATTTCCTTTAGCTATCACTGCAAATAAAAGAGGAATTTGGTCTTCATATATGTTGTATTAAAATTCTTATCAGAAGGTATCTATGCAAAGTCAAAACCAATATTTTTTTAGGATTTTTCTTCTCTTTTGTTTTTTTTTTTTTCTGGATTTTTCCCCTCTCCCAACCACATCCCTTTAGTCACAGTATAAACCCCACATATCACAGAAGCACAGAGTCACAGAGTGGATCAGGCTGGAAGGGACCACAGGGAGTCATCGAGTTCCACCTCCCTGCTCAGGCAGGATCATACTAGAACACATTGCACAGGGTTGTGTCCAGATGGCCCTTGAATGTTGCTAGTGAGAGAGACTCCACAATCTCTCTGGGCAATCTGTTCCAGTCACAATCTGTTCTGGTCACTTACACAATAAAGAAGTTCTTCCTTCTGTTCAGGTTGAACTTCCAGTCTATCAATTTCTGCCCATTGCCTCTTGTTCTAGTGGTTGGTGCCCCTGAGCAGAGCCTGGCTTCATCCTCTTGGCACCCTCCCATCAGATACTGACAGACATTGATGAGGTCCCCTCTTAGTCATTTCTTCTCAAGGCTGAAGAGGCACAGCCTTCCCCTGTCAGAGGGATACTCCAGCCCCCTAATCCTCTTTGTTGCCTTCAGCAGGCTGTGCTCCAGGAGCTCCATGTCTCTCTTGTACTTGAGGAGCCCTGAACTGGATGCAACATTCCAGATGTGGCCTCAGTAGGACTGAGTTGGGATCACAACCTCCAACTCGGTTTGACTTAACCTGTGGCTTTATCAGTCTGGTAAAGAACCACTAGAGTGTTTAATACTCTAAACAAAAAGGGTATATACCAGAAACTTTTCAGAATTGCCTTACTATTTTAGTGCTTGATGGGATTTTCTTAAAAAACAGAAGTTCCACTGGGCCCTCCTCTGAACCATTGAGTATGCAGATACTTCGTATGTATGCCACTTTCTGAAGCTGATGTCCAAAACTGACGCAGGAATAAATGTACCACTGGAAAGTGTTGGAAAAATAAACCAATTGTACGGTAAGTGGGGAAGGCAGCAAGGCATAATGAGATGCTCTGAATTCAGATAGAAACTGGATTAAGTACATGAGAGGAAAAGAAAAACCCAAACCCTTTCTTTATGCAATTTCACTGCAGCCTTCCTTGCTTTTCTATCAATGGTAAAAACCTTCTCATTCCTGAGGTTATTATTTAGGACAAATCGATGTCTATTATTCCACACAATTACCTCTGAACATACCTGGTCTTTTTGACTCTGTTTCTGAGATTCGTGTCTCTGAGACAATTGCTCCATTTATCCTCAGTATTTCTTCCCTCCCCATTTCCTCAAAGCTTTCTCCCATGCTAGTTCTGCCTCCGCTCCAGCTATCTGTCTCTCGTATTTCTAGCCAAGAAAGGGAGAGAAGAAGCCAATTATATCCTTTTTAGCCACAACTACAAAATAAGCTCCGCCTACATAAAAAGATGCTCTCTGATATTTCAGATATGATAGAGTGCAAATTCTCTGTGCTGCTTAAAAACAGAAAATAAAATGTCTGACATTCAGAATTCAGAATGCTATTTTGCTATCCCATGGATTTGAAACAATGTGCGGAGTCAGGCATTAATTAAAAATTGAGATACCATTACAGTAAATGTGTACAGGATTTCCAGTCTTGCATTAGAAAAACCTGTGTGTTAAACATGCACTCTTTTTTATTTTTATACTTTTAAATGTAAATGCATGCTCCATCTATGTAGGTGCTATTTTTCTTGGAAATCTATGTTTTCCAGCTACCACAACTTTGTTGCTGTTCTGGACATTGCAAATAAACAATGCATTTGGAGATACTCGGTGTTCTTGTCCTTGAGAGCCAAACATTTTGCATGTTCTACTCAAATGCATCCTTCTACGCCTGACAAGGTCATGCACATTGTACAGAGACCCAAAACAAGGAATGCAAGATTAACCGTAGACAGTTTTAAATTACAGGAGAGTGATTTCTTTATCCTGAATACCATTGTCACTTGCAATTAATTTTAACTCTGACCTCAGAAGAGTACGTACCAGATGTTTTGAAAATGAAAAGCTAAATCCAGCAGCAAGTAGGAGATGTTTTTTTCTGCTGTTCTATTCTCTACTAAATTGTTATATTGGATTCCAAGTTTTCTAAATACTATATGTCGCAGAAGCTAGATAGATTAGAATGCTAGAGGGATCCCTCTAGTCGATGCACTCTAACATTACAGTTCCTTATTTCTTTGCTTTCACCATCATAAAAACTTTGTATTTGTACCTGTTAAAATGGTAGAAAAGTTACTTTGTGTGGTTCTTCAGCATTCATTTTTTTAATATCTTCTTTCTCTGAGTACTTTGATTGGAAATGATTTTCCTTACTATGTACTACTGAAGTAAGGACTACACTTTTTTCATACATTCCTCCTTTTAAACATCTCTACCTTCCTCAACAATTGTTCTCATTGAAGAGTTCTCTCAATTGTCAATTTATTGAGGGCCAAAAGCTAATAAACTAGCCATTTGTATGTTTTCAGGTGAACTGAAAACCTTAGGTGCATCTGGCTCTTCTGTATTCACTTACATCCTTCAGAATATTCTCCATCTATTGCATTAAGGGCAGATGGACACATTTTTCTGTTTTGCCACCTGGTAAGCATAGGTTAGAGTTCAACTTGTCCCAAATCAGCTTATCCTTCTACAGGGTAGTCAAAGCCCACTTACAAACACTCTAACGCAGTTTTACATTTTTGCCTCCCACCAGCATTCAAACCTGGGTAAATGTCTTTCTCTGTCAAAGCAGCAGTGGGAGGTGAAAATGAAAGTCCTTTTTTTCTTTCCCTGAGAAATTGGACTGTAAAAAGCTGTCAGTTTAAAAATGACATAGTGGCACAGCATTTCTATAAGGTGGCTCCTTTCATTTTTGACTCCTGCTGTCTCTCTGACAGTTGAAGTTGCAGCAGGAGGTAAAAACTAAAATGAGCACTGCTGGCATTTGCCCTCGGGCACAAAATTAATAATGGAAGAAACAGGGCAACATCCAAAACCGCCTCATATCAGATGTCAGCCAATGAGGTTTCAACACTTCCATAGTACGGTGACCACAATAATGCCCATTATTCCAAATATGATCTTATTCTCTATTACTTTCTTAGTCCTGGACCTATTTTCTCCATTTTAGATTTAATTCCCTGCTTTGGGGATTATAGAATAATTTAAATTCTATTAAGCTGTATGCTATGACTTCATAAGTTTTCTCCCTCTGCAGTGTAACTCTGGTCAGAATTTTATAGGTGGTATCTTTTCTTGAGCTTTATATCTCTCAACCTTCAACCTTTCTACATGAATGTTTCACTTCTAAATCCCTATTTAAATTATCCTACTATGTCCTATCCTTAAATATGAACAAAACTCACAATGTATTAAATGGATAGCTTTTAGTCTAAATAGCCACAGGATAAAAAAAACTGAGATGGTTTTTGTTCTTGTAAACTCAAGAGCTGAAGGTTTTCTGCCAAATGAAGAAAAAAATGAGTCCCTATTAGGTGGCTGAGAGACGGGGGGGGAAGGGCAAAATTCTTCCAGCAGGGCAGGGATCTTTTCTCTCTCTTGAAAGATTCAGTGGTACATCCAAGTTTTACCAAAATTGTTATAGGTGGGCACAAAAAGTCTGTTAGAAACAGAGTACAAGTATGGTTCTTCCTGCTGTATTTCAACCATTTTTTGATTTTAACACCATTTTGGTGGTATTTAGTATCTTGCTTTTGGCTATTCAGGACAGATAATATTTCAGGGTTCACGAATTGGGCTATTGCAGTCTTACACCACACCAGCTATTCAATTCTTCTGCCGAGCTTACCTTTGAACGTAACTGGTGCATGTAGCATGCCAAACTTTTCTTAATGTAAATTTTTACACTCTTCTGTATTGTATGAATTCACAGCTGCCTTCTCTGTTCCCCCTTTGCTATTGCTTTTACTGGTATACACTTTTGTTTTGCAGAGATGAAGGAGGAAAACGCTCAGCAAACCGGTGATGTGGATAATTCTCAAGTGTTGACAAATACGCAGAATAAGCACATTGTAAAAGAAAGCATTTTATTTCTTCATGTCCTATTGCTTTCAGGCTTTACAGCAGCCATCTAGCTCACATCCTAAGACATCTTTTATCTTTTTTAGGAGAATAAGAATGGTTCAAAGGCTTCAGCTGAACCCATTGATCTCATTGATTTCAACGTGTTAATGACAAAGAGAATTTGTACTGGATAAACACTTGTGGTTTGTTACAATTACACTTACTAATGTCTTCTTCAATTTCTAGAAAATCTTGTATTGTATGTTTTAACACCTTGTGCAATTTAACTTTCATTCTTGCCTTCTGTTTTTTACATTGAGTCTCATTTGCAGACTTTATTCTATAATCCTCCTTTAGCAAACTTAATTCTATAATCCATCTTTAGGATTTTTTTTGATTCTCAATAATTTTGTGCTTGCTTGCTCATCAGTTTAGTTTTCTCTAAAAGTTCATTCATTGTGGGGAGAGCCACAAAGTGTTTGGGCATACATTTATTTTCCATTCTCAGTTCTCCCCACTGTAGCTCCCTATTCTATAGCTCTATCCCATCCACTTGTCCTCGTGTTTTCCATGTACCTCCAAGATTTATTCTCATTAGTTATAGTCTATGTCCACCTATATATGTCCACAATCCTACTTTCAAATATAAATTGTTTATGATTACTATTGTTTAGCTCCTCCTCCACCTTTGCTCTAAATCCTTAAGCATGTCTCTGCTTTTCAGAATACAAGAATGCATTCTTCCCTCCCCAATTTCTTCTTTCCTGGTTTGTGTGTGTTGTATTACTACTTTCATATTTTATCCCGGTTAGTTTTCCTGGATTTTGCCTTCTGTTTAATGTTGTCCACTTCAGGAATTGGGTAGCTACTTGACATCTTAATTGCTAGTAGGGATTTTTCTTTTTAATGACCTGTGTTTTTAAAATGTTGTACATGTTTTAAAAACATGTATTTTATCTTTTTACTTGCCTCTTGTCTTCCTTTTTCAAAACTGAATTTCAGGCCATGATTTTGCATACAGGTATAATCCTTTTACTCTCTTGTAGCATTGTTCTCTTGTATTAATCATTTCAGATCTCAATTTGCATCCAGCAGTGGAAAACAAGTAGGACTACCATCTTAGATCAAATTATTGTAGCTCTTCATATAGTTTCCTTCATCTTGTTGTTGAACTTGGGTAAAAAAATCTGATTTTGTTCTCTATCATTATGTACAATTTCTCCTTGCTTTATTTGTTTTTGTTTAAACTGGTAATTAACCACACAATACTTCTGTCTTTTGTCAAATTTTGAATTAATCCACTACCTAAATATTACCTTTTCATATGTACATCCATAGTTCCGATTTTTGAGAACTATGCAATTCTTTTGCACATATCTTAAAGTGTTCATCCTCTGGACTTATTCCAATGTAGCAGTTTGCTTCTGTAGAAGTGGGAGGTGTTTCCAAAGTTTCTGCTGTTAGCTTTCATAGAGTTTGTAGAAATATTTTATCAATATGTAAAGGAAATAATTTCCCTGAATTCAGTGTAAAAGAAATAGGCTAATTAGAAAAGATTTATCCTTTTCCTTTTTCCCTCACCTCACTTCTTTTTTCTCTATTAGTACACCATTCATGTGTACAGGGCTCTATTGTCTTCTTTACTCTTTCTAACCATTTTAGTATTATTTTATATCAAATGATAGGCATGTGGAATGCAGTGAGGGGGATTATCCCATGTAAGCTCTGATGGATGATAACACAGCTGAGCCTTTTTAGCCCATGTATTGTCAGGGGTCTGCCGATAACAAATCTACTTTTTTCCTTGTTCTGTAGGGTTGGCTTTAGCACCTTTTTTTTTTTTTTTTTCACTGTATGACATAGTGAAGGAAAATAATGTGATGCAAAGGGAGCTGGGAATTGATCTCCTCTCTGTGGTTCAAAGTCTGTGGTTTTTTGAACACCATCTGTGCCTTTTCCCAACTGTGTGTTGCTAGTAGACACAACAGTTCCTTGTGGATAAGAGACTTGAGGGGATGGTGTTCCTCTCTTTTCACTGTGGTGCTCTAAAGGGCAGAGAATGCTGCTATCCATCAGGAACCTGCCCATCTCCTCAGACTGCAGAGCTCCTTGACCTGTATAATCCTGTTTGGATGGATGGGCTGCTGGTGCCTTGTTCTCAAGAGCAAACAGAGAGGTCCTCAGTGAAAGATGAGATAAACTCCCCCAACAATAAAGAGAGATGTTTAGTTCACAGGTCTAGTAAGTGCAGAACATCTGTGGTGGAAACTGACTCTCTTTCTCTTGGAAATATCTGTTTCCCTGACAACTCTGCAGAAGTAAAGACACAATGAAACCAGCTGGTTGATTATTTCTCTGGAAAAGCAGCTCAAATTCAATGAGTTATGCTTCAGAGTCTGACAACCCAATACCCAGTTTGCAGGACAGGACACAGAACTGGTGCTCATCAGCAGTGAAATATACTGATTTAATGTAATTGGATTTTAATGCGAGCCCCACATTACTTTTCCCTATTGTACCTTCTTTGTTTGCCAGTAACTCATGTACACACTTTAAAAATCCCTATTGTACAGTTATGCCAGATCCCTCAACAGGCCTGAAACACAAACAGCAGGGCACCAACTCCATTTATAGCAAATGGTCGATTAGCTGAGGCTTTCCCCAAGTGATTAATAACACTGGAGTCTGAAACGCCTGTCCAACAAGACTTTAAGAAGAATGTCTCTCCTGAATATCTGGAAAGCTGAAGTACCTAGAATAATTTCTGAACATATTTCTGAAAAATCCTGACCGATTCTCATGTTGGGTATACAAAATACACTGTGAATCCCCACTCTGCTTTTAATGAGGAACTGTAACATAGAATAAACGTCTGTTAGCTGAAAAGACAGCTGATAGCAGCAGTTTCTTGGAAACAATTATATTTACGATAAAGGTTAAACGACTTGTGAATTCTAAATTTTTGTATAAATGTATCTGTGAATACATTTTAAGTTATTATGTATTCTAAAAAAAACCCCGAAAACCAAACATAGAAGACTTCTGTGGGGGAAATAATAGACTATGGTACATCGTAAAAACTGATGCCCTGGGAGTTCTTCCTTACATGAGTTGGCTGCCATCCTTCTTGAACTGTCCTGTTGAATAATGAGCCTGGGTATGCTAAGTGTTACTCATAATTCTGAGTATAAGTCTAAGTATATCCAAGTGCTGGTCTTAAATGTTACTATTGCCAGACTGTTTCAAAGTTACCATCACAAAACCCCAAATACATTGGTAATGTTCCATTACCAATCCCCTGGTTTCAGATCATTATTATTCCTGGTTGATAATACGTAAAAAACGCGGGTGTACTTAAATTAATACCAGTTGAGCATAATTACTCTGTGATAAACTTTCATATGCATGTGTGTTTTAATGGGGTGCTGTATAAAACTAATTGTATTTTCAAGTACAGACTTTCTTACATATGTCATAGGACATTACAAAAATTCTGTTCATTGGAAAATTATGGGATGATAGCATCTACAATGAGTGGATTTTTTTTACATTGTGGGTAGTTTTTTTACTTAGGAAAGGATGAAAGGGTAGTTAGTAGTTTTAAAAAAAAGGACAAAGATATTTCTGTACTTTAAAAAAGTTGTACTATATTTGCTCTTACTGAATCAGTCATCAGGGCAGCAATATATTCACACTGAAAGAAGTGGATCTTAAGAAGTGGCTGTTACACTTCACCTTAGGAGAGATGCACTTTCTTGTTGGTAATTATAATACATGTATTCAGAAGGCAACTCTTGTACTTCCTAGAGCTGCTAAAATAATATTTCCAAATAAATCTCACATTGAACTGAACAGCTGTAGTAATTCCATTCTTGAGGACTTTGTAAGAACACTTATTTTTTCTTCTGTTGAATGGCACTTTTCTTCACCTTTGTTGCAAATGGAAGACAAAGTTTCATTTTTTGTAGGTTATATGATTTCATTTCATCTTGTTGCTCTTTCCACTCTTTTAATTTGAAGTTTGAAAGTTTTTATTTTATTTTTGTTTTGCTTGTTTGTTTGTTTGTTTTCCCTTCAGACTCTACAATGCTAAAGTCCTTGGGCATAATTTAAGCACTCTGAAAGTTTTAATTTTAATACCTTGTCACAAAACCCCACAGATTTCTTAGGCAAGATGGAGCTCTTAAGTACAAGAAGTACTTACCTGGTGAGGTCACAGGTGTTGGGTGTGACAAAGCTCTGTCAGGCCATCTTTCATCTTGGTGCCTGAAGGCAGCGTAGCCTGGTGCTCTGGCTCTCCCTGTGCTTGACAGACTACTCACCTCCATCTGTGAGACCCAAATATGCTTCAGGAAAGGGATGGCCACAGGAAGGAAAGTCACTACTGAAGGAGCTATATTTGACAGATTCTCTAATATGTGTTCAAGCAATATAATTTCAGCTGCTGGTTATTGTTACTGAGAAGAGAGGAGAGAAGGGATAAAGTAAAAAAGCAAAAACGTGCAACAAGAAGAGCATGATGAGGTGCTCCACAGAGAGGGCTGATTGTGTCTCCCTCCCCTTTTCTCCTGAAATTGCTGAATCTAGAGTAAGGCCCAGGACTTGGGAGGGATTCATATCGTGTGATTTCTCATCCCCTGCCAGCAGCTGGAGAGAGCTGCAGTTATCTGAAAGCTTCACATATCAGGACTCAGCTTCTGAGGTGCATACTTTGAGATCCTGATATCTAGGATTTAAACTCTGAATAAGCCTTTGAAGACACTCTGCTGTCAAAACCCCACAGTGCAGAGCAAAACCTGCAGCAGGGAGGCTGTATTCACCCAGCCGAGCCATGGCAAGAGCAGCTATGATGGAGCAAGGCAAGTGGCACACGGCAGCTGTGTTTGGGGTGGTGAGAGCTAGGATGAAATGAGACACAAAAGTGACCATGCTTTGGTTCTAGTGAATGCCTGAAGAAATTGGAAACTTCAGATCTGGTACTGAGCAAGCTGGACAATCAGTGACTGCCCTGAGCAGTCCTTCATCCATTTTGCTCAGGTTTTGTAACTTCATTTTGTGATTTCAAGAGGTCTTTTTCGCTTCTCACATTAAAAAACAAAAGTGGTATAAACACTACAGTTCTGCAGAGCTTTGGTGTCTGGATAGATTGAGGTTGCTATGCCAGTCTGTCATGGGCTACATAAAACAAAAAGTAAGTCACCATACACAATTCTGCTGGTGGTATGTGGATTCTCTGCAGATTCTCTGAGGCAATATTGGAAAAGAGTGTACCTGTTAATATTCCTGATAGTGGAACTGAAAGAAGTTATTTCAAGAACAATGGCCCAGTAATTAATTACTTTTTGTTGACGTTGTTAAATGTAGCATATACCTTAGATCAATGAGTTCTGTCATGATGTAGGAGTTGGTGAAATTCTATGGCTTGTGCAAATAAAGGAGGCTGAGGTAACTAGATGATGATAATAGTCCATTCTGACCTTATAATTTATGCACTTAGGAAACCTCTTTTCCAGTCTGAGAGATAAAAATCTGTATATTTAAAAGAAGCTGCAAGTCTGTGTATGCCATTCTGAAAGCATCTTGTCATTTTAAATTTTCTCCCTGTTAGATAGGCTGATTGTAATTCCATTACAATTTCTACTTTGTTACTATTAATGTTAAGAGTCTGATTTGGTGTATTAGATACATTGGTCTATTATGTTTTATATATAGCTTTCTGCCTGTCAAACTTGGAGTGTGACAGACAAAGCTACACTCAAAGAAAAGAATAAAAGTAAAGAAAGTTGAGTGAAGAAAAAAAAATCATGTCCTTTCTTTTGTTATTCCTGGTGAAACTGATGGGTATTTTGGAGACTCAGAAACCTAAAATAGACCTTCTTTACAGATTGTGCTGCCCATTTTTTTTGCTTGATTCCCTGGAACCTTGGTTCAGTAGGCTTTCTTCCACTTACTCCTTGCATCAGCCCCATACTGCATCATATGACTGGCAGGTAGTTAAAGTTGGGGCACACTCTGGTCCAAGGGAACAGTGAAGTGTTCAAATAGGTCTTACAAATGGGCCCACACAAAGGAAGAAAAGTAAAATCTTGCTTCAGAGAATAAGGGTAGTAAGATTGCCTCCCTTTTGGGGTTTAGTACCTAGCAGTTTATGGATTCACTTGTATCAGCCGAGTATAGAACAAAATACACTGCACAGAGGAGCAGCTATTATGTACAGTAGCCACTTCACTGATTGCAATCAGTGTCACTAATTAGAGTGATTTCCTGGCTTGAGATATGTCAGAGCTGAACTTTGTGTCATGGGCCATGCTGTCTGAACATCCAGCTTTGAGGCACTGTCTCACCCTCAGGAATTTTCAATTTCTATCTTTTGTGTTATTACCACTGGATCTCTGCTGATTTTTAGTAAGTATGAACTGCTCAAAGATGCATTCAAATGGCATTCAATTTTAAAAAGAAGCTCCCATCATGGGTTCTATAACTTATATTGAAATATATTTTTTTAGCATCAAAATTTCTGTTTAGAAATGGAATATTTTTGTCAATATTATCTAGGGTTTTGCTCTGAAATTTTAACATTTCCATGTGCTTTTCTTTTGTTGCCTTATTCCTTTTTCAAATGCCTGTCAATGGCTTTTTCATTCAAGTCAAATATCCTAATATATATGCTGTACTCTGAACACCCATTCTGCTGAATCCATGTGATTAAATCCAATTGCAAAAATGATGTTTTGCACACTGTTTCAAGTAAAGTTTTTATATTTTGCCAGGTGAGACTTCAGCATATACAAGGACAAACACATTTCTCTCTGCAACAGAGAAGTATGGTGTAATTAGAAACAGTCTATACAGGGAGATTAGTGGGGAGCTGTTTTCTTGTACGTTGCAGCGATGCACTGTTTCAGTGGATTAAGAGCATCCACAGCCATAGCATTAATTAAGAATACCTGGTACACAGGTATTCAGCCGACCTGATTCTCAGTATCTTGTGGAGGAGACACAGGACATTGCTTACTGGGGAAGAATTAAAGGAATGACAACTAAATCTTCTCATCAACAGGCAACAGAGGGAAATTAGGCGCAATTATTGCAATGATTGAAAGGGTCAGCACTTTAGTGATGGATTAACTGTTACTGGAGTAAGTGAAGATTGGAGAGATAGATAAATTATGTAATCAATTTCCTGATAATTTATAATTGTTAGATGTGGGTTTGTCTGCACTGCAGACAAGTTAAGTTGAATGCTTGATTGTTTTAGATTTTCTCCCAGAGTCACTTCTTCCACTTTTAAGGATGTTTAGAGCAGTGCATAAGGAAGTTTCCTGGGCATCTTCCACCATCCTTTTTTTGTTAGATTAGTTTAACAAGAATTGTAGTCAAATATAATGAGAAGATACAATCATAATGTGGCTCCTATAAGGTGGATTTACCCAGTCATCAACAATATTTCTGGCTTGAATGCTATGTTAGGAAATCAGAAACCACACAGGGAAAAATATTTCACAATGGGAGCAATAGCCAAGAAGAAGCAAGTATTTAAACAAGGAAAAGGTGTGCCCCGATTCAAAGAGAAATCACAGTTTTATACAAAAAAGATGGGAAAGTGTGATGAAAAGGAAAAACATTTCTAATTTACCTTCTGATGACAGATGAAAGCAATGTTATATGATATAAGACCATAAAGGTAGCATGATTTTATACCCCCAATGGAGTTCATAGACAGTTCTGTGCTTTAAAATATGCAGCCTGGGTCTGCCCATTTTATTTCTGACTACAGTGGGATAGCTTTGATTTCTTTTGTATTACCATTTTAGTTTGTTTTCCCTTTTTGTTTCAGTCACTTGTATTTAAATTATTGCTGAAAGATATTCTGACATAAAATCTCCATTTATTTAGTTTGGGCAAGCATGATAATTTCTATAAAAAGTCTCAGGAATACAAGTCCCAGTTTTATTTTGGTCTTTCTGCTCATTCTTTCTGCTCAATATTGGTGTGTATGTGTATATATATAGATAGTGTAGTCCTCATAGTTTTTTAATACCTGTTTCAGATCTCAGCCATATGTTTGGTTTAGATACACAATGGGATTTATTTAAAGGGACATAATCCACTTGAAAATAACAGTGCTGTCTAAAAAATTCTTTCTGAAGGCAATTATAAGTAACAACTAAGGCTATTATAAATGAAAAAAGGTAATGAAATAAATCTCTACTTTTTTGATTGGTTTACTTTGTGTGCTTGACAATTCTCTGTAATAATTCTAATACCTACCTTTTATGCAGTATTTTTCATCAGTAGGCCACAGCAGTTTTACTAAAATATGGTCCATTTTGCTCTATGTATAGAGAGTTTCGCTGCTTCTTCCAACCTCAGTCAATTTCTTCCTGTCTGAAAGTCTTTTATAAACACCAGCTCAGAATCAATAAAAGATCCAAAGTATGTGAAATGATAGATCTACTATTTCAAAAAATCACTATTAGCTGGGTTTAATTAGCCACATTATAAAGAAAAGGTTGAAAATATCTTTCTGATTGTAAAATTGGAACAAGAAGTTGATCATTAATATCTTAATAATTTAAAATCTGTCTCAAATTTTGGATGTTCTAAAGTTCTTTTCTGAATTCCGTAAAACTCATTTAGCCTTGTATTAGGTATTCAAGAAGAGAAGGCCACAAAATATTACCGAAATTATTATATGCTTATTAGAAATGCATAGTCTGGGCATCCTTTATGCTTGTAAAGATGACGCCTAGAAGCAAAGTCTTTTCTTTCCTTATTGCATGAAAACCAACGTTTTCTCTCTTCTTTAACATTATAATTCCTAATTTAGGATCCTAAGTTCTTAATTGTTGGCTGTTACTGAGTTCATAACCTTGTATTTCTCACTGCAGTGAGAAAGTGCCTTGACTCTTGAATGTAAAGTTTGTGAAGAATGTTGCCTTTGTGGGAGAATGGACATTGGGTGCCTCTGAGCTGCTCAAGTGGTGAAATAAATATGTGGAACTATGTTTGGTACCTTTTACTTTTCAAAAGACCTTAGATCTCAGAACTATACCCTCTTAAAAGCTTTTGCCATACACTCAGCAGCATGTTCTGCTTTTTTGTTAGATTCATCTTTTGGCCTACTTTTCAAACTATATTTTAACTGGAACAAACTCTTTTCCCTTTCCTACTATTTGCTGAGGCTAGCAATCCCATGCTGAGTAAATAATCTATAGTCCATGGTCTACTATCCTGTCAGCCTTGTTATCCTGGCTCCAAACCCCAAAATGTTGGATATCTAGCTGGTAAGTATTTCCAGGAAGGCTTCCTAATGACCTTCCCCACTGGTTACTATCATCATTGCTTATATGTGGATAGAACTACCTTGTAATACACTGACTATATTTGGAAAAATTAATTGGGAGTTCTTATGGTGTTTTTGTTAGGAAAAGTGACATTTTTGAAGTTAAGAAAAATATCCCAATTCATGTCTTTCATTAGGTATAACAAAACATTGTTAGAGAAAATATATTCCTAGATCTTATGGTAGTTCATTCTCTTGCAATAAAAGAAGCTTGGGATCCAAATCAATCAGCAGATGAGATTATTGAAGTAATTTGGCTGCCCTGCCATTTAAAAAGTGGTTTTGACTGCATTTATAAAATATTTAATATATACTTAAAGGTAGTGCAAACATAAAATTACTTATTAAATTATAGAATGTAATAAAAAAAGGTTTATGCATGCATTGAAAATCAAGATGATCAAGATAACACTACAATTGATAAAATTTTGTTTCATCTCAGCTGGGAAACCTACATATAAACTTTACACCTTAGCAATCTTACTGTAAAACATTGTAAACTCTTGAAAGAAAGACCCTTTATCTGCACTAGCTAGAACAGTTTATGATTTGGCCACTAAGGGTTTAACAAAGTGTCTTTCTTCAAGTACAAGCATGGGTCGTTCAATTCTTTTAGTATACTGTCTTGTCTCTGGGTAAATGCAAAATCAACAAGACCCTTAATACCGAGCAGGACATGTAGAAAAGGAAATTGTTTTGCATTGCTGACTGTCCACACTTGCAAGTGCAGACAATGTGTTTCCATCTGTATGTCTTTGAAACTGAGCCTTCCAAAATGAGTGCACACTTATGTCTAGGTTAGTCATAAGGCAGGGGCTTAGGTGTGACTTTAATGATGCACAGGATTCAAGTGTGGTTTCTGGCTTTTATGAAAAGTTCATTTTTTTTTACTCCTCTGAAAAGAAATGTTTCAGCAGCTTCTGTTGTCATTTATCAGGTTGCCCTTTCATGGGAGCCAGGAGGATAAAAAACACTAAAAAGGTCTTTTATAGTTAAATTGTCTAACTAATTACTCTGCCAACTATGCAACTATGGAAGTAATAGATTGATTTTACCTGAGAGTTATGAATTCTGTGTTTAAACTGTGATAGATGAAAAACCTGAGGAAAGGTAAATGTCTCCGTATAATCTGCTGGAATGAATCCCCCAAAAGGCTACTCTGGTACACTGGTAGGAGTTTCCTGAGTGCGAGAACCAAGGTTGAAGTGGCACACTGAGGTGCCATCAAGCATGCTCCACTTGCAATGTGGATGCTGCATCCCACGGCAATGAGCTTTTTACACGTGATGGATACTTTAGACCATGAAATGCTGCAACTCTAGTAGTGACAAAAACGCAATGTGCATGTGTGGTTGTAGAACAATCACATCTCTGCAAATTAGATGGCTGTCCTTCCCCCTTGGCACTGCCTTGTTCCACAATTTGAGAACTCCTTGTCCCATGGGGAAGAATGGCAAAAAATCCTGACCACACCAACATTTATCTGTCTTTGACTCTTTCAGACATGTATCCTTTATGGAGGTACAAGAAAGGAACAAGAACCGAGCCACTAGTAAAGCTGGAGGGACTTTCTTTGTTGAAGACTCTTGTGGTAAGAACTCATTAATCCTCATATACAGGAAAGCTGATCAGGATATGACCATAACCTTGACCTTACCTGGGAGAAGTGCAGCGCAGAGGACAATACATGAGGCTCAGCAATCAGCTCAGTCAGAGTAGACTTATAAAATAAATGTTATAATCAATAGGGAAACATGTCCTTCTGAAATTCTTTCTTTGTAGTGCTGGACTGAAATGAGCTGCAATTATTTTGGCAGGATGTTCAGAGGAATCCTTTCAAAGAAATCATTTGCTGAATATGATGAGATTTTTTAAGAGAGCTCTTCAGATTTTTTTTAAAATTCCTGAAAAGACACACTGAAGCAAATGAATAATTGGCAGAACGTGGAATATGTAACATGCTGTGTGAAAACTGTATTCTTTCAAATCATCACTTGTCAGAAATTAATTCCTGTGCTAGGGGCCTTACTATTGAGAATGTAATGACTTTAATCTAACTGGGTTAACTTGGGTTCTCTGTGCTGTGTAGCTGAGGAGAAACGGCACATTTTAAGTTATTCAGCTGCTCAGATGTGCTTTCATTTGTTCTGATTTAAGTGTTCCTAAGTAGCTGTCGTGTACCAAGGTTGTAAATATGATTTGAGGTACTGTGTATTTTCAGGGCTAGTCTCCAAGGTTATCACCTTTTAGACTCTTGTCTAAAAATTCAAGGAACTCAGAATGATAACTTAAGGAAAATTGCTAACCTCTTCTGGAAAGACAACATATGAGATAAGTAAAAATAACTACATACCATTAAAGTAATTGCCGAATTGTAATCATGCGTAGTGGAATGTTTTCAGATAGTTTTTTCTTAATAGAAATTATGCCTGATCACAGCCTTCTAAGAGCTACTGCAAAACTTATTCTTTTAAACTGACAAAACTGATTTCCAAACTAAGTTCTCTTATAACAGAATTGGTGCTGCAGATAAGAACAAAACTCAGGGTATGAAGGCTCTATTGCCTTGCAGCTGCTGAACACAAAAGGCAGATGAAATTCTACAGGTCAGGGTAGTATCAATTCATGGTCTCTTTACATGGGATTTTATTACTTCAGTAGGTAAGAGACACCAGAAAATTTGCTTTTCTCTCAGGGTTCACTCTTTGTTTTTGCTTCACAAGGGTTTTTATTTTCAGCCCTGAATACAAAGCCCAAATAAACACTGTTTTTTAAATTTTTTAAAAAATTTTTTAAAACTTTTTTTGGGGGGATTGTTTTTATCTGACATAATATTATTCCAATTTATGATTTCTGATTTTCAAAAGAGGGGGTATGACTTTGCTGCTATATTTAGGTGTCAGAAGTGGACAGCATCAGCAGATAACAAACTTGGAGAAACATATATCTGGAAAACAGAATTGTGAGCAATTTTTTTTCCTCAAATATGTTGCAAATAGAAGAAAAAAAATATTTCTGAGAAATAAGTAAGTTGTCTGTTTGATCTCATTGCTTTGTAGAGATATTTTGATAATTTCAAGTTTGGTGTTAATATGCACTTTTGTGCTCTGCCCTATACTTTTGCAAAGCCTTTCATAATATTTAATGATTATTTCATGTAAAAGACATGCTTCTACCATAGATACTATCATGACTACCATTAGTATTGACAAGAATTTTCAAACCAGTTGGAAAAAATAGTTCTGTACAAGATTTTCATTGTATTTAGATAAAAATAAAAATAAATTTATATCTGAAAGAACTATAACTACATATTTGATGCAATTCATTTCATAACCACTAAAGGCTAACATAAGAAAGAAAATTAATGTTTTGTAAGATTCACTAACAATTCAAAATGTGAGACTGCAACTAAATATCTTTAAGTAAGATAGTTTTGATCCATAAAAAAGGAAAGAAGAATTTTGTCTTTTACCTCAAAGTGCCATTCTTTCACATTCACCATTTAGTATTCATGTATCTAGCTTCAGGATCATCCATTTAAAAAGATTTTCCTAGCATATCGTCTGATAGGCAAACCTTTAAATTTTCAAAAGATAACTAAGGGAAGTACTATAGCAGTGATTTACAATACATTGTCCTACTTTATTTTCTTGCTTTCTAGGGTGCAAATTTGTCACTGTTGGACACGAAATCAGACCACATGACTCCAGAGTTTGTCAGAAGGCTGAAATTGAGTTTATTAACAATTTGACCTCTTTATATACTAGGTGACTAGAACTAAACTGGTTGATGTTAGAAGTAACACCCATTCGATCACATTGGCCAACACAGAGAGGCATCAAATGATCTCCTGAGGCAGTTCGTCACACACACACACACACACACTAACTTTGATCAGAAGGCAGGAACTAAAAAACTAAGTTTATTTAAAAGAATCTGACTCCATTATATAGTATTTCTACGAAGGCCAGGGATTGGGGCAGAAGGTTGACACCTCTCCCCATCCCATTGGTTAAGACAACTGTCCATCAGCTGTCCATATTTCTAAGAACAAGAATGAAAACTTTCCTTGAAACTACAATAACATTGGCCAGTGTTTACAGACCAGAGCATGAGAAAGAACCCAAAACATAAAACTGTGAAACAGAAGAGAAGGTTGAAAAAATCAGGGCGGCAGTCTCCACCTCCAAAGAGGAATGAAAAACAAAATGGAGTTAACAAAAACGTCTCTCTGTTATTTACAGAAAATTTCATGAGAACTGAGTTTTAGAAATCAAAACATCTCAGGCTGAAAAACCAGGGCTACACAAATTCCTCTAAGATTTTTCTTTATCTTACTGTTCAAAAAATAATGTACGTATGTGGAGTATGTGTTTCTATGCATGGGGAAAGTATGACAACAGGACAGCAGGAAGTGGGGATTGCAAATTTTACCAGTTTTAGAATTAATAATTACTTCAATAGGGTATGAACATTCCTGTGTTGGACCTGCATGAAAGGTGAAAGGAAGTTCTATAGGAGTTCTGTTGGCATCAGTGTGTATAAGCTGTCAGTGTTCTCAGAGTTATAAAAAACAAATCAGTATAATAAATCAAAAAGCAGTGGCTGGTGAATGGTGACAGTGAGTGATGTGTGGATATTTTGATTAATAGAATCTCAGTCTATGTACACATGCTCTTACACACACCCATGCACTTTTCAGGCATGAGAAATGTTTTCCCATCTTAGCTCTCAGCCTGAACCATTGTGCATATGTTATACAGTCATCTATTTCTACAATCTCATCTATGGAGTTCATGAATGTTATGAATATGGGTAATAAAGCGAGGAATCCTTGTTTTAAGGTAGCACTTGATGAGGACTTTTAGCTGTTACTGATTGCATCCATCATGCAGATGAAGATGTCCATTATCAATGCAGATAATCAGATATTTAAACTGCTTGAATGTGTAGAAGATACATAACTTTTTTAATAAAACTGGTTTTTTTAACAACCAGGAATTATAATAAGATAGCCAATGAACGTTCAGATAACTTAATGCATTCACTGAATAGTGAGATTCAGTAACTGAAGTTAAACAGTTGAAGAAGTTACTGTCTTTTCTGTGAGGAAACTGACTGTTAAAATGAATGAAGTGTCAAATGCTTTCAACAAAAGTTGGGCAACTTTAGCGATATTGTTTGTAAAATTCATGGGTTGAGATAAAGACATTTGACAGGAGAGAAAAGAAAGGGATAATAATAATAGTAGTGATAGTAGTAATAATAATTATTATAATAATAGTAATAATAATAATAATAGTAATTAGACTATACAAAACAAATGTGAGAGAGTGCAGTTGCTCACCACCTGCCAAACAATGACCAGACAGTTCTTGACTAGTGGTGTCCTGACAGCTTTTCTCTGAATTTTGTGTCACAGATGCAAAGAATAAGAAGGGCTTCTACAGGTAAGTACACCAAAAAGGAACATCAAAGAAGGTGTACCCCTCCTGATAAATTATGCTGGTTAACAGGTAACAATGGATAAGCAGAAGGCTGAGGTACTCAACAACTTGTGGGCCTCAGTCTTTAATGGCAACCTCTCTTCCCACACCTCTGGAATGGACGGATAGCAGGATGGGGCCTGGAGGAGCAAAGTGCTTCCTAAGTAAAGATCAGGTTTGCGACCACCTGAGGAATCTGAACATATGTATGTATGTCTGTGGTACCTGATGAGATTCATCCCAGAGTCCTGAGGGAGTTGGCTGGTGTAGTTGCTTAGGCAATCTTCAAGACATGTGAGAAGTCAGGTGAAGTCCCAGGTGACTGGAAAAAGAGAAAAATCCTACCTCTCTTTAAAAAGGGTAGAAAGAACCCTGTGAACCAACGACCTGTCAGACTCACCTCTGTGCCTGGAGAAATCATTGAACAGATCCTCCTAGAGGCTCTGCTAAGGCTCACAGAGACAGGGCGGGGATTTGAAACAGCCATCACAGCTTCACCAAGGGCAAGTCCTGCCTGAGCAACCAAGCACTCTTCTCTGATTGGGTGACTTCATCTCTGGACAAGGGAAGGGCTACAGCTGTCATTGATCTGTATTTCTGTAAAGCCTTTGACAGACCCTCTAAATTGGAGAGAGACGGATCGCGTGGTTGGACTGTTAGATGGATATGGAATTGGTTGGATGGTGGCATCTAGAGGGCAGTGGTCAATGGCTCAAATGGCACTGATGGATGTCAGTGACAAGTGTTGTCCCTCAGGGGTCTTTACTGGGACCAGTACTAGTCAATATCTTCATTAATGACATAGACAAAGGGATTGAGTGCACCCTCAAAAAGTTTGCAGAAGTGGACCCATGGGAATCTCATGAGATTTAACAAGACCAAGTGCAAGCTGCTGCACCAGGGTTGGGACAACCCTAGGTATCAAAACAGGCTGAGGGATGAAGAGATTTAGGGCAGCCTTGCTGAGAAGGACTTGGGGGTGCTGTGGATGAGAAGCTGGACATGAGAGGGTAACTGTATCCTGCTTGAAATGCAATACCAATTGTATTAGTAGAATTCAATTCGGAAGACCTGATTTTTTGTGTTTTGATAAGCTTTTTGTCTTATAAACTTTAAAGCACTATCAGTCATCTGGTACTAAAAGGATGATAAAACATGACTCAGCTGCATGACTGTTCCCAGTGCAACCTATGCGAGGTAATCAGCAGCCTGAAGAGACAGAAGGGAGTTCAGACAATCACTCAGGTCTTTGCAGACAAACCACTTGTCATGGAAATCCACAACAGATTCTGTAATTCTGGTTTGGGGTTTATTTTCTTTTTTTTTTCTATTTATCTCCTTGTGCTGCATAAGGTGAAATTCATGTCATGCTATAATTTTGTTGTCATGTGATAACTCCATTATCAATTTAGTCATTCCTTCTAAGTTTCTTGCTTAGTCTTTATTAAGAAATTAACATCTTTTTTTCTCAGTAAGCTGGGATAAGGCTTACAGAGTCTGTGCCCTCCTTGGTAGGAATAGAACTTGTCTGGCAAGAAAGGACGTGTTTCACATTGGCACGTGGTAGAGTCAGGCAAGTGCAATGTCAGTGCAGTTAAATGCAGATAGTTTGTAGTAGCTCTTTCACAATATCAATTTGTCAGAGTAAAATTAATTTGGATTCTGTGCATTTCCTCTCAGTTCAGATAAGGCTCACCCTAATCTACAGTTAGACCAGATCCTGCTGTATTCATAGCGCCCATTCATACGGAGCCTGGTAACTTAATTCACGCCAATTTGCACGAGAACAACAGGCAATCCTATGTCTTCAGAATCACCAGAGCTGTGCTGAATTTTAAGGTAGAGGTTATTCATAGTCCTTGCTCCTATGTGAGAAGGAAAAACTCCCTGCTCTAGTCAAGGTGCCTTTAAAAATACATTTTGCACAAATCACATTTACTCCTAGCAAGACTTGTTGATACAGGCATTAAAGAGTGAGTACAAGTCAAGACCAACAGAAAACAAGTTTCAGCTCTCTTCCATACAGTATTCCACTGAGGAATCAGGCCAAGATAAAATTGAAGTCATTCACCAAACGAGTGTGGTCTGATGTCATTTTCCACAGAGCTCAGTGCTGTAAAAACAAAGATAAAAAACAAAAAGCAAAAGTTACAGCATAAGTCCCATGAAGTAACTAATATATTTCAGACATGAACAACAGTATTGTGGATTTCCACAAATAAATTCTACTGAAACAGGGAAATACAGCAGTAGAATCTCCTCATCATGTTAGGAAAAAGAACAAAAGTTCAACTAAGAGAAGTGATCTGAGACCATTTTTGTCAAGATGAAGAGAAGGAAGCTGTTTTATGTTGTGGTAAAATCGATTTTCTTTTTTCTGTTTCTAGCCTTCCCTAATTGAACTCATTAGTGTTGAGTTCATTCATAAAGGAAAAATATAAAAACTGTCTCCTTTATTTTAGAAAGGCGGCAAAATCCAGGATAACTTTATTCCAAAAATAACCTGAAGATGGCACAATAGGCACATGTTGGTTTGCTTAAGGTCATACTGTAAAATGAGAGAATTTTTTGCTAAAATATGACTCCTTTCCAAGAGCTCTTTAAAAAATAGAAGCAAACAAGAAATTTAAACCTTTTAAAGCACAGACTATCAATAAAATTATTTTACAAGTGGAACACAGGCTGTTAATTTCATGCTGCCTAAAAGATTAATATAAACAGGTGGGCAGACAGGGACTCATCATGGCTGGGTGTAATTGACAAAAATAAGTTTAATTTATGTTTTTATTGTTTTTATTGTTAGTTTTTATTGATACATTTCTTTTGTAATTGTAAAACAACTGATAACCTCATCTGTTATCTCCAGCATAATGTATAATCTACACCTAAATGCCAACTTTTATGAGGCCCGTTTTGACTTTGGGAGAGGCAAGATTACTCACATAATCTCTATTTTATTAAAAGGTAAGAAATATTGTGGGACATTTTTATTAAAAAAGAAAATAGTGTCAAGTTGTATTAGTGAATGCATAAATCTGCATTATATATGAATTAACCATAAATACACTCTCCACAACACACACAGGCACCCTGAAAATCTGGAGTTTATAATACATACAAGCAATTTCACAGATGTGCTGTAGCTAAGGGTGATTCAGCTTGCTATTTCCAAGTATATATACTACGCTTGGATTTTCAAAATGTGTTTAACAAAGGCCTTGTGCAGAATGCTTGTGGAGAATCAAAGCTGTCCCTATGGCAAGAATGAACAGTCCCTTCGTGAATTGACACCTGAAAGACAGAGAAACAAGAGGGTGGGACTAAATGAGCTGTTCTGCAAAAGTAGAAGGTTATCAGTGGAGACCCACAGAAGCCTTTACTAACACCTTTGCTATTTCACGTCTAATCACAATGAAGAAAGGAGAAGGGAGTTGATAAAAATTACTGTCATGACTACAATATGTAAGGCAGTAAAAAAGAAAGGCAACAACAGTGAGCTGCAGAGGGCTCCCCCTGTATTAAGTGACTGAACAGTGCAAGAATAGTTGAAGTCGTGTATGGGTAATTATATCCAACATGATTTACATGGGGGAAAACAAGTGTTATTATATGTTCATGGTAATGTTGTGGTTTACAATAGCTGTTACCAATCAGAAAGGAGGAAGAGTCAGTACTCCAGTGGCGTACCAATATTGCAAAACACTGATTTTTACCAAAATTTTCATTTTAAGCCAATAACAAGCAAGATTGGGGTTGTATACACAACGGATAAAGGCACCTGAAGGAAGAGGGACTATCCTGAAAACTAGTTTGGCACATGCAAAACATTTTCTCAGCTGCTATCTGCTGTGGCCATTAGTGAATTCCTAGGAGGTGAAGTCATCTAACTTCAGTAATAAATATACTGAATGTCTAGTTTAAATAGTTTTATTTTGTCTCCTTTCACAGCCAGTGTAGACAACCATGCTCTTCCAGAGGGGGTTTCATTCCATCCTCTAAGGGATCTAAGGGAGATGAATTGAAATGCCCATCTCTGCATAAACTCTGTTGGCATACAGTAACTTATCACCACAGTAAATATCTAACAGTTATGCAGCTACAAGTGGAGTGTTGCTGTTGTTCTTCTTGTGCTGTAATAATTTAATTGACTGATTAATAGCAGTGTGGTCTCAGAGTAACATTGCCCCATACCTGATTGTGTTACAGAAGGGAAGGAGGAGGAGAGCATGGGAACTTTTTCGGTTGGGTTCCTCTCTGAAGCCAGCGTACTGCAGACTCTTGACAGCAATGAGCAGTGCCTAAGTGCCTTTCTGCTGCTTGCTCCCAAACAGGGCATTCTCAGTGGAGTCTCTTTTAATCTTGCCTCTAGGTGCTTTTTCTCCTCGTGTAAATATTCATGGGAGCACTGACTGAAATCCAGGTTTCCCAGGAGAATGTAGTACCCACAAGGGTCTCAAATCCTTCTCAGTCTGCAGGTTCTTGTATTCTTTTCTGTATTTTAAATGCAGTGAAATGTCTTCAGAAAGGGAAGTTGAGAGATTTCTTAACAGGATCTCTTGTCTCAGAAAAAGAAATATGTGGATCCTCATTCTCACCCGTGCCAGTGATCTCCCTGCTCACTGCAGAAGGGTTGGGTTAAATGAAATTTTAAATCTCTTTGAACCCAAACTATTCTATGATTCTGTTTCAATATGTTTTTTATAGCCTTTATAAATGCTGCAACCTTCAGTCATTGCATAGTAGTTCCTGTATTGCACTTACATCTAAATTTTTTGTGAGAACAATTTCTTAGGACATTTGATCCAAGAATGATTCCTGGCAGCGGAAAGTAAATGGGAGAAAAGTTTTTATTCCATTGGATTTTTTTAGAACTTGTTCTCCCTCTTTAGCTGCTACACATTTCATGTGAGCTGGTAGGACCAACTCTCTTTCCAGTGTAAAAGTTCCGGTAAGCCCCTTTCCACAGGACTAATTCTCTCTTTGCTTTATACTTTTCTGTACTTGGCTGAGAACTCTCCCAGACAGTAAGCATTTGAAAAAAATTCACGAGGTTCTGTGAGGGGAGGGGGCCCAGGATGTAGGTATAGTGCCCCTCTGTATTCCCTTACAACAGTTCTGCAGCCAGATTTATCCTTGATGAGGACTTTTAGGGCTTTAGGATGATTATCATAATTTTTGGGTATAAACATGGACATGAGTCACCATCCCTGAAGGTGGTTAAGAGACATGTAGTTGTAGCGCTGAGGGACATGGTTTACTGGTAGATTTGGCAGTACTAAATTAGTGTTTGGACTCAGTGGTCTTAGAGGTCTTTTACAGCTTAAATGATTCTATGATTCTGTACCAACAGCAAAGCTCAGGCAACGACAAAGGTTTTTGCTAAAGTGTAGCTCCTGAACAAAGGAGGCTGAGCCAAGTTCTTCTTCATTTCCAACAAAACTTTGTTAGTTTTTCCTTTTTCTGTTCTATTATTTTACTATCTCCACATTTATCTATCCCACTGCCAGGATTTCTTCTGTTCCTCTGATGGTGACTGAGGTATAGCTGTCTGATTTTCATGGAAGCTAACTACAACTGCCCATATGGACAATTAGGGTGCTCCAGCTGTGTGTGGGGTGTAATTTCCAGCTGCAGGGTGGCAATAAACAGCTGGGGTTGTTACTTTCTCAAACTGCTCCAGTTACATTCACAACATATGCCTATGCCCTAAGGATTTGCAGTAAACTAACTGTATTTGTTAGCAGTATTTAAAACATTTCTTATTTCAAATGTACGAAGTAAAAGCCAATACTGCAAATTTTAAGGTAACTTAATCTTACTGTAAGCAAAATTGCCAAGTGTTTAAGGACAACAGCTGTGGCTACTCTGCTTGAAAGAATTTCTACTACCATCTGCGAAAAGAGAAAACAAAATATTATGAAAATTTATACAGATCTATAGTGTGCTCCCTGAATCCACTTAACCTCTGCCTCTCAATTTTCCTAATCAACCAAGTCTATTAATAATGATGTTAAGATTTAGGATATAGACTGTGCAGTGCAAGTCTGGCAGAAGTGAAACTCCTCTGAAAATTTTCCTGAGAATTACTGTGTGCACGTATAAAACTTTCACCACCAATCTCCATAGGCTAATTTTGTGACTCGTTCATTTATAGATATACTTCCTCTGGAAAAAAAAAAGGTAATATACAGAATATAATTGTAATATAATGCATATAACAGACTGCCTCTTAGAGTAATTGTATGTAGGATGCTATGAAGCTGATATCCTGCTACTAAGATATAAATAGCAAGTACTAGTCAGCTGTGGAAACTGATTGCAGTGCTGTTCTGCACACCTGTGGCTGCGCCGGATTCAGGGTGCCGGAGGATGAGAATGGCAGCATGCAAATATGTAAGGCATTTAGTGGTGGCTCTTCTACCGTGATGAAATTGCTTGTGGCATGTAGGGCAACTAGCAATGCTAAGTATCTGTGAAATAAGGCCCCTGAATTACAGTCCTAAATATAGCTTTTGTGATTTGCTTCAGGCTTTTAAATTTTACTATTTTGACTTAGCTGCTTGCACAACCATAGTTTATAATTTCTGGTGCGGTGTTCAGCCAACTTATAAGAGTTCATGCAAAAGGAGTTGTTTCAGAAATTCTGATAGACCCCAAACTGTCATACACGTGCACTGTATAATAGACAGTAGTATTATTATCAAGAATTCTCAAGAGAAATCATGGTTATGTTGCCTGCTTTCACTGTCTAAATTTTTTTATATAGTTAAGAAAAAGACTTACTCATGACTTCAGAAAACTCTGGTTCTTTTGAATCAAGCATCAGTTGTAATGATTTTACATGTGTAAATGATAATATGTATACTGTACGAGAAAATGGATTTTATTGATAACTTCAGCAGGGTAGTATTCAAAA
Source organism: Donacobius atricapilla (assembly GCA_013397315.1). Lineage (NCBI taxonomy): Eukaryota > Metazoa > Chordata > Aves > Passeriformes > Mimidae > Donacobius > Donacobius atricapilla. Next base: position 40,127 of record WBMY01017834.1, read on the forward strand.
GGATATAACAAGTGCTTTCAAAATACCATCTTTTGCTTGTTCTTTTATTGTTTCAAAATATTTTTGAAATGGAGCAGTAATAACAATAATAATAATAATTTGTTTGTATGTTTCAATTTTGAATCTAACAGTACATGCATTAATAAATTAAGCCTCACAGGAATGCTGTAATTTAAGAATATTTTTATCCATGTTTGACAGATGGAGAAACAGGGTACTACAAATTATAAATGGATTTGCAAAAGTGTGATTAGGCAGTACAGAAGAGAATATGAATATAGAATCTAAAGTACTTCAGAACAGTGGAGAATTTTCAAGAATAAGAGGTATGTTCTTTCGAAAATGTGATCCTACACAGGATGTACAGGCTGATGGCCTGAACTGGCATTATCAGCATGGCACAGCACTGCTCTTTGAAATATATTGATCTTACTCCGTGCTAGTGAAAGGATCTCGCTGCTGCTGCTCTTTCCGTGTTATAGATCAGCATTCTGAAACCCCTGTCAACAGCAGATCGATATTTCAATGCTTCACTATAAACTAGACCCCATACTTGAATTCGTGTAAGGTGGTGTTTTTCAAGGTTATGAATTGTCCACATGGTGCCAATAACACTGCAAACAAGCACTGAGCAAGTGACAACTGCTCATCTACAGCTAGTGATTTTAATACAGAGTGACCTGTTTCCGACTCAATTTTTTGGGACACCAGCACTGGAAATGGAAGCAGCTTCTGTTTTGTGCCAGGCAACATATGCACACCAGCTGACACTTTGGGCAACACTCAGGTACAGCTGAAAAGCATCTTGTGTACTGCTGATGTGGCTGGAAGCACCTGCTCTGTTTAAGGTCAAGTAACTATTGACAGCTGTGATGCCCTGTGAGTTTCCTGGGTCTGTGCAGACCTGCTGTGTGTCCCAGTAGACAGAGATTCTACTCAGCTTCGTGTTCCAGATCCGAGCCAGCTTAATGACTCTTGGAAATTATTTGGAAGAGGTGAACACATCAACACCAGGGCAGAATTAAGTACTATGACAGCTTCCTTCTAAAAACCCTGGTGTTAGTCTTCAAGGCAGATCAAAAGACAAATAACCTTTTTGGCACCAGAGGTACTCTCCTTGACTGTTTGCAGTCATAAGGAAAGCATTCCATTCTTTCTGTTTTTCCTTAATACAGAACCAGGACATTATGTAAAAGCTCAAATAGTAGAACATTCATCATCAACAAATTCCTAGAATGGCTCTTTAGTCTTTGATAAAGTATTAATTACCATCCAGATGAGATAGATAGATAGATAGATAGATAGAAGTGATCAAATTCAACAGCACTTGTCACTTAGCAGTTCTCTTATTCTCAAAGTTTGAACTTCTAATTTTAATGCATATGTAAAATGAATAAGCTTTAGTTTATGAGAAATCCAGAATTATTTCTTGCAATTATTCTGCGAATGAATAGATTGAAGACATCATTAAAAAAACAACTATAAATGATTTAGATTTATTTGAATATTCATTTTGTTCTTAAGTTAAGGGCTCACTGCAATAAGCAGAGGAAAAAGTGCTGTAAATAAATTCCCCTTCATACTTTACATGCAAATTTCAATCATAACAAGGAGAGTTCTACATTTGTTTTACATAGGAGTTGCATGTTTTATTAGGGGTATATATATGATATATGTTATACGCTAATCAATTATGAATGTCTGTGGTACAAATATATTTATGGGTAGAGATTCTTTATGTTCTTATTGCACATATTTTTGCTCAGGTTTACTGTTTTGTTTCATTTATTTTCTAACACTGGGAACTAACAATTTCTTGGAAAAATCTCATTGATCCAACTGACCTTAATTAACTCTAATCTGTGTGAAACTAAGAGAAACAATGGTGGTGGCATTTCTGAAAGATACAAATAATAGCTCAGAAATTTGAGCAAAGTATGTTTAAAAATATACAATTCAATAATTATTCTTCTATAAAGTCATGTGATTTATTTTTTAATTTTACAATGTGCTTTTTTTCCAACCAGGTAATAGAGGAGATTTTCATTTCTATGTTTAGACTGTCTGGAATGTTTATGAAAGGTTTACATCTGAATCATCTCTGATTCATGGGAAAAGATGTAGATGGTAGAAAGAAAAGCATTGTTTTCACTTTCTCCTTACTCAGTTGTGAGGTGTCAGGGCTGTGATTTACAGGGATGTCAGCTGGCAGGGGCTTTGCCAGGTAAGGTACTGCAGAGAGAATAGCACTACTGTCAACCTCCTCCCCCACATTGCTGGAGTTGTTCTTCCCTCTTCAATTCCCACATGCAAGGGTTTAAGGTAGGAAATATAAACTGGTTTCCCTACCTTTATGCTGTTCAAGGACTCCCTGCTCTGAGAAACTCTTAGCTGCTTGTTTAAGGCACTGTTAAGTGCTCATTGTGCTATGGGAGTTAAAAGACATTTAAGTAAGTCTGAGGCTCTTGCCCATTGTTTCCATTAAAAAAAAAAAAAAAATTAGGCTATTGATTAGCTGGATTGGCTCTTGTCCATTTCCTTATTTAGAAGACCTCTTGGAGTTTCCCTGATGTGAGGGGTTCTTTTCCCTATATAAGTGCTGTAAAAAAAAATAAAGGCACATCAGTTATGTGAGAAGCAGGATTATGAATGTCCTGGTTTAGGGCAAATTTGGGAGGAAACTTTCGAATGCGGCTCCTCTGGAAAGCGAACCCAAACGGTCCCTCCCCTAACCGGTCTGGGAAAAGAACTTCTTGGAGAAAAGTGGAAAAACTATTTATTTAACAATCAAAGCGCTCACAAGCACAAAAATGCATAGCATGAAACAATAAAACCTTTCAGTGTTCTGAAGTGAGATGGTAAATTCAGAAGGTCCTTGCTGTGGGGAGCTCAGCTTGCTCAGTCTCTTATCAGTCCCTCCAGAGGTCCAGGCCCTGCTGGGCCACAGGTGCAAGCTCCTGGTGCTCCTCTGGGTTTTTCAGTCTGAAGCAGGTTAAAACAGCCCCAAGAAAAAGAGAAAAAAACAGTCCAGGAAGCTTCTCTGCCTCAGCTAGCTAAACTAACTAAAAGCAAAAGAAATCTCTGTTCCGTACCCGGCCTGTGCTTCAGAGGAACCACTCCAGGAGCTGTAATGTGTAGGAGTCAGGCAGTTTTCTCAAAACAAACTCTGCGCTGCTTCTTTCTCCCCTTTCACTCCCAGAACCAGTCTTAAAGGCACAGAATTCAATATACAGCACAAACAGAACGGACAATTAGGGATACAAGCATCTTAAAGTCACCCTAGGATAATGAAGAATGCAAATAATATGAAAATGAAGTCCAACCATGGGAAACACAGTATTTATAGTGACATTAGTTAAAATGCATAATGTTTTCAATGCAACATATTGGAGTAAATTTCTTAGCAATTAAGAGAGAAATAGTTTTATGCCTACCTTGCTATGTCCAGAGTGTGGAGTTACAGAAATGTAGCTTTCAATTATTTCTCCCTTTGTTTTTCTGCACCATCTGGTTGATCAATACATTAAACCAATGAGCTACTAACCAACTTTTTCCATTGCTTTTCCCAATGCATTCGTTTGTCAGTAAGATCCCACACCTGAGAGAAAGTTTTTTTCATTTTTTGATATTTTAGTCTTTGAAACAGAATTACAGAGCTTTCAACTGAGTTTATGGAAACTTGCTGTAGTGTCAGCAAACAGATGAATTTTTCTTTTCTACTTTTGACACGGCACACCCTCATACTTGAGTTTCTTGGAAGGTTTATCCACCATCAGGGCTTCATCCTCCTTGAGTATTCTTAATTTTTTCAGATTTCCCATTACCCTTCACCTTACAACTTTAGTCATTTCCAGCTAATTTGTCTTTGCTACACATTCTTCATGTCTGGCTGATCTACAAATTCTACAAAGTGGTGCTGAAGATTCAATCATTTTTTTATTTGCTGATCAGCTGAAGAAATATCCAAACTTCTTCTGTTGTCTTCCTTGCTGTGAACTCTTTGGAAAATTGCATTCTATATCCTGTCATCCTTCCTCAAGCCCCTACCTAGTGCTTCATTCAGATCACTGCTGTTGAAACTTAGCCCACTGTTGTCATACTACTTTTTAAATTCCTATTTTTGCTGCTCTAATATATTTTATTTCTTGTGTCTTTTGTTTTGCTGTTAAGAATTTAAGAAATTTGGTCCCTGCTCACTTGGCTTTGCATTCCACAGTCATCTTGTTTCCATTCTGTTCCTCTCTACCAGTGGTCCTTGCATTTTATTCTATTTCCTAATATTCCCTTGATTTGGAACATTCTTCTTTATCTCAAATGTAAGGTGCCTAGCTTTCTGCTTTTAGTTACTCAGAGTGTGCTGGTATTTGGTTTGGCATACATTGCTTTTACTGTGGTTCTTTCACAGATCACAGTCATTAAGTATCTGGTTTAGTAAAGGTAAAAATAAAGAGTTAACTTTATTCTCTAATGAGCAGACTAATTTCTAGGACACAGACTCTTCTCTAATTCATTTTGTATTCCCTGTATTCTGAATACAGCAGATAGGAATCATTATACTCATCTCTAATGGGCTTAACACTATGGCAGGTTTGGACAAGCGCTTAACAACAGCTTTCAGTTCACAAAGAATGAATATTGAAAGAACAGGATAAGAGAGGAAAATAATGTTTATATGTATCCTTGAACACAACTGTGGCTGATTACAACATGTATTTGTATATGGGTTTTATCCTAGAAGAAAATGTAGTGTGAAAATAAACTGAGACCCTTAGCACTAGAGGTCACTAAACACAACAATTTCAAAGGGTCTCTAAAATGTGCTTTTTTTTTTTTTTTTTTTAACTGAACATTTCATTTACATTACTGCAGTTAAAACCCTCAAGAGACAGCAGTAGGTGAGAAGCCATCTGCTCCTGTGTATAAATGGGGAAGGTATCAACAGTGAAACTGCTCAGCTGAGACCATCCCTCATGATGCAGGAGCCTGTGCCTCACTGATGAGTGATAAATAGAACAAGGAAAGGATATATTGTTTTACTTAACTTTTAGTCCAACTTGCCTTTATAATCTGGGCATGATAAAAGGAAATAATTTAGTTTTCAGACAAGTTGGTGATTATACTCTTGTGAGACAGGATGAGTTGGAAAACTTAAATTACCTTAGAAAAATAAGCTCTAATTCAGAGACCAAGCAACAGGTTAAATTGCAGAGGCAAGGTCAGATATTAATGCAGAATGATTACTTGAATCTTAACAGATGTATCTTTTTCAGAGACCTTCTGTCTCTGTGGAAAATGTTTCAAAAGACTTGACTTAACAGTAGAAAAAAAACCCAACTTAAGAAAGGGACAAATGTAATGAAGTTCTCAGCCAAAAGACAAAAAGAAATTAAAGAACTTATGGCTATCTGGCTTTGGATGTATTGCAAACACTAATGTATTGTTAGTTATGTTTGATTTAAATGGCTTTCCCTAAATATTTTGGTGGCTTTATGGTGTTGTCTTTCATGTCCATAATACAACATTCCTGCAAGACAAACTGGATTCAGCATAAGAAAAGATGGAGAAGAAAAGACAGAATAGGGAGAGGTTTGGATCACTCTTTTGGGAGAAGAAGGATACAGGCAAAATGGTCATCTTTCACAATGAAGATATTGCCCTTCATGGTATGTAGTGTTAAGACTCCCACTTTATGCCATTGGCCTGATACCAGCAAGGACCTGTGGATTTCATTTAATGTTCTGGTCCTTCCTGCTGCTGGTCCACACAGGAGCTGATGCATTATTAGTGCTCTCAGCCACTCTTTCAGCTCAAGTAGCACAAACTTTTCTCATCCTGATATAAATCCTTGTTGCTCTCAGTTTCCTACCATGTGATAGAACTATATTTTTTTACACAGAAATTTTACATAATTTCAAAAAAACTTCCTTATAGGGATTTAATTAGACTCTAGAAGGAAAATAATTTTGTAGTCAGGAAATTCCAGAATTTGCTTTACTCTTCTAATCATACTCTTGTCTTCTGCAAATGCACTATGCTATGGGCTTTAATTGTATAGTATATGTATGTTTTTAATAAAGGGTCTACGTCATTGTACAAAAGAAAAGAAATATGCACTAAAGGAGACTACTGTCTACAGTTGCTAAATTAATAGACCTTCTTGACCTTAATTTCTTTGTTCTCCTGTTCTCTATAATCTTATAGGAGTGTTGTGAACAGTGGTTAATTAATATTTTTAATTGTTTACATACTGTGGTGATGAGCACAAGAGAAACTTATGAGGAAATTAACAATTCTGTCTTGAGAGAAGGGTTTGACTAGTGTGCAGTAAATAAGGCCTTGGGTCACAGATTGAAAAATGAGGAGTAGTTGCTCATTATGTGGACATTCTGTGCACTGAGAAAAGAGGTCCTGTGAAAGAGGGAAGTGGTCACATAATTAGATTCTGTCAAAAAGCTTATGTGCAAAGAGGATGCACAAAGAATGAAGGATGGACAGGAAAATTAGAGATGGGCGTTTCTTAACATTTAGAGCTTTCTTCAATTGTCTTATGGTATGCTTTTAACATAATTTGGATTTTATGTGTGTATTTTCCTTATGTGTGTAGGCAAAAGAAATTTCTCAAGGCTTTGAAATACATAAACTATTGAAAGCTGACATGATAAATCTTGAATGAACATTCAGTCTTAAATCTGTTGTATCTGGCCTTTCCAAGGAAAATTTTAACAATAAATAATAAGATGAAAAAAACATTGGATCTTTCAAAGTAGTTTACTCCCTTTTCCTTCAGCCTGTTTCCTTCAGCACTTCGTGGCTCTTGAATTAATGGGATTATTCTGAAAATGCCAATTTAAAAAGAACTGTTACCCATCAAAAATTACTCCTCAAATAAACTGTTAGGTGTGTTCACAAAAAAATAAATTCTGATCAAGCAGATAGGCTTCATTTCTATCAGATGATAAAGGATCTATAATGCGCAGTCATACCTCTATTTGTGATACTAGCTTGACAAGTTTCTGTAGATTGCTTTTTTTGGACAATGTATCAATCCTTTGAAATACTGGTTTCTCTGTCAATAGGTCTTGGGGAGAGGTTGTCAAATAACATCTTTGCAAGAGTGATGAAGGAATGAATACAAGTTTTTGAGCTTTTATTTGACAATGGACATTTTAAAGGGACTTGGAGAGTTGTGAAGTATTTGCTTGGATTTTAAATTGAAACCCGAATTCTGGAATACATATCTTTGTTAAAGAAATGTGTGCTCAGCTTTTAGATGAAAATAAAAAGATGCCACTAAAATATGTGATGCCACTAATACATAGGTAGAGAATTGAAGCTAAAGAATAGATTATTTGTATATAGTTTTGAAATCCTAAGTAAACAATAGAAGGTGCTTTATGTGCTAGATAAGATGAGATACTTATCATAAAAACTTGTTGTATTTGTGGCAGTTTTGGTGTGCATTTTGTCCCTAATTGTCAATCAGATTTTCCACTTATAAATTTTAAACACACACACATTTAGTTGGTTACTGAGAAAAAGAACTGAGTGTTGTCGTTGTTGTTGTTATTGAAGCATCATGTCAACAGAAAGCAAAAGACTGAGCCGTAGTAACCGTAGTAAAGGCTCATTGTTGTATGTGCAGTAGTTTAGACATCAAAATCTGTTTTGAAAAATAATAGGCCTTATTCTATCTTTCCTATCAATATATTTACTTAGTTTTTATGACTTGTGCATTTGTATTTGATAGCGCTCACTTAACAATATATTTAAATATCTTCACAATTGTTTTTCCCCATGAATATACTCAGAAAAATTACTAAGCAGTCTTTCAATGTAAAATTGTCCTACTATTCCTATCCGTGATTTGGTAATTGGCTTCACTGCATAGCATTTCATGGAGCTATAGAGTTTCTTCTTTACTCATAATGTTTTCTTTGAAAAACAGAAAATAAATTTTTATGCTTTGTGATTGGAAAATATGAGCTATCTTAAAAAATGGAGCTATTTTCTTCCCAGGGAATTTAACAGATTATATGGAGCAGAAGACTATATCTTTAGTAATGCTTTCCACTGTGTTTCAAGACCAGATCTGAATGTGTGGGGACTTCTGTCACATATTATTACTGAGGAACAATTGGATTTTCTAGATTATTTTGGCAGTAACTGTAACAATGGCTATATTTCTTTTGATGTTTTTTCCCAGATAGTTTATTTTTATCTTGACATTTTGCCCATCCTGTGAATCTCATCATGGGAAAAAAACAGCAGTTTGTCTCAGAGCAGTTCAATTTCAATCTCTAGGTGACAAGCTGATATTTCTTTCCTCTTGAAGAAGCTTTTAATATGATGTGTTAAATGTCAAGGAAACTCTTCAATATATATTGAACTTTACTAACCTTATTTCTCTTAATATTAATGACATATTGACAGCATCTTTTGAAAAATGAACCCTTCTCACAGATGTCAGGATTCTGCACTCACATTATTCCTAGAGGATTCCTGGAGGAATCCCACATTCCAGTTGTTATTTGTCAGTAAAGTATAGCAAGATTTACTTTACCAAGAGTTTTACAGACCTTTAAAAAACGCATTTCATGAGTTTTGCTTCATTATTGGGTGCTGACAGTGCTGATCGAATAGATTAGAGATCACAAGTTAGTTAATAATTTTGTAAGTTATCTTTGAATGATAATTTTAATTTGGGGTCTGAAGTTTCTGAAGCTAGTTCTCCTAAGCTCATTTATTGATCTTATAAATCTAGGTGACTAAGTGAAGGTGACCCATAAGGGCTATTACCTGTGAGAACAAAATGTAATTTTTGTCCAGGAAAACAGAAAATATCCGTATTGGAGACAAGGTCTCAATTCATGATGAGCAGTGCTGAAGGTCCACAGGAGAAAAATAGCTCTATGGGGACATTCAAAAAGGAGAATCAATAATTTCTCCAACAAATCTCACAAAGCACACCCTGAAAAGGGGTTCACTGAGCTGCCTCAGCAGTGGTACCAGGAGCCGTCTGCAGTGCTGCAGATTGTGATACCTCTATCAGGTGCAAGATCTAATAGAGGGAGACCTTCTGCAGCTCTATCTGACATGAGAAAAGGGTGCCCATGGATATCTGCAAGAGTACCAGCTGCCTGTGTCTAAACAGCTGAAGTAAATGCATGTTTCTCTGGACCCCAGGTGCTGTGTCCTCCACTGAGTGCAATGAGATCTCAATCCCTTAGCTCACATCTTGCTGTCTGTACACAGACACTTTGTCTTGTATACATCTGAAACTTAGTTCTGATGCTTCCTTCTAAAGCATCATATACAGCTTCTTCCAGCTTCTCACACTCTGTTTTTTGCATATTAATACATATTAGTGTATTCTTCCAGACATTAAAAGAAACAATAAAAAGAGACATTAAAACATTAAAAAGAAACCCCACCCAATATCATCCTATTTGGACAAAACTCACCTGAGTATGTATTTGGAAGAATTTATACTTTGAACACATTAAATATAGTTTAAGGATTTTGTTGCAGTGAGAGATTTTGCGTTGACCATCTCTCATTGAGGGAAAAGTGTAATTATTGAACTTGAATTCTGCTGAATAGTTTTGTGCACACCTTATGTTCTCTTTAATACCAGGTAATATGATGTAAAATACAGTTTATGTCCAGTAATGTTAAACATATAATCTGTATTACTAGGAAGTATAATTTAATAGAGTTGTGATGATTTAAATATATTTGTGAGGCTCTTAAATTACACTGAAGTACAAACAACTACAAATGATTCAGTATATTTTTTTCCTTGTAATTAAGAAAATTCCGAGCTACAGACCCACAGATATATTCATTTAGTTTCGGTCATTAGCATGTGTTTTAAAAATTTGTTTAATATACAAGAAGGAAAATCATTAGAAGGGAGAAGCTTTTTTTCATTCCCATGAAAAGTCTGATACATAATACAAGCATATTGCACCTGTCTATGAAGAAGCAGTGCCTGCTCCCATTTATTGTGTATTGTACTTGCGTTTATAAGGGAAAGGATTAGAGTTAGCAGCAAACAATGTGCAAAATCCATTTGTTTATTTACTTATTTATTGTGAACAATTCAGAAAGATCTATCATGTCTCTCAGAGTCTTTATGAATATTTAAAGTTTAACATAAGGATAAATATTCTTAGTAGAAAAGTCATGATTGCCCAAGGCCACAACAATCTATCAGTAGCACAGATAGTTGCTTAGATCTTAAACCCCAAAGCATAAAAAGTAATGTTGAGTAATCAGATGTCTCAGGTTGCCCTCTGAGAAAACCCCAATAAACTATTTGTCACTATTATTCACAGTTGCTATTGCAAGAAAGTCAAAGGAAATATAGGTTTTTGGAGAGTATGCATTCATGCATAAGGAAGGCTATGTCAGGGATGATAAGAGCCTTGCACCCCAAGGGCTGGACTTTCAGCCTCAAGAATGTTCAGAATAAGCTGTGAGGTGCCTGTGCTGTATCTGGGCTGGAAGAGCTGGAAGCACACCTTGCTTCTTGTGGCTGCTCATCACTGTCCTGCCTCTGCTGATCTTGAGACACGTGCCAGAGCACGTATGATGAATAAATTACATATAGCCTCAGAGGCCTGCCTGCACTGTGTGTGAGAGGAGGGAAACACAACTGTTCACTGTTGCCTCCTGGAAACTGTCAGTGCTGCCACCAGTCCTGCAGTTGAAGATGTCACCTCTCATAGACACTGCCACTCACTACGACTATCACTGCTACTACCACTGCCACACTGCTTTTCACATAAAAATGACAGGTTTAGTTCTCTGAGAATATTTCAGATTTCTGAAGGGTGTTGTATACCTCTACAGTGAAACAGGATAAAGAAAGATGGCAGAACGCTGATATCCCACCAGCATAGTACAAAGGCAAGGCTGGGGTTCTTCAGCTGCAGAATTCAATTCTTGGGATCAACAGGAATTGAAGTGTCAGTCTGTTATCAATTCTCAAATTCTCGTCTCAGCTACACTAGCTGTAAGGTGGAGCAACTCTAAAAGAATTCACAAAAGGTAGTCTGGATTTATGTGTGTGCATCTGTTTTGCTCTTTTTTTTGCATACAAGCAAATTATTTGCCTCAGCTTTCCAGAAAAGGCTTCACTTAATGGCAGTGCAGCACAATTGTTAGTGGTTTTTGTTGGGGATTTTTGTTTGTTTTGTTTCCATTGCACAGCGTCCTTTAAGTATTCAGGAAAAAATATATGGCTATTTATAATCTTGCAAACTGGATCAACTGTTCTTTTTCTCAGTGTTCTATTTAATGTGAGAATAATGGAGAAGTCATCACTGTTAGTTTTAATAAAATTAACTTTTTAGCATTATTTCAGTGCTTTATTGGAAGTTTCTATGATGCCCCAAGGGCACCTCTGTTTGTACCCAAGTGTCTGGATCACAGTTTTGTTAGAGTAGAACCACTTGGCCTTATTCTTGTGGGTTTTGTTGTTGTTGTTGTTTTTGGTTTTGTTGTTGTTGTTGTTTTTTGTTTGTTGGTTTTTTTTATAGCCTGAACTCAAGCTGTTTTATAACTGCCGTGTGATACAAATAGATGCACTCTTGGGGCACTGATTAAAATTTGTGTGTTTTAGAAATATGTTCCTAGAATCATGTTGCCACAGGAGTAGCTCTGAACTATCAGTATCTATGCTATTTTCACATCAAAGTGCAAACAGGAAATATTCTGAAGCACAGAAAACTTATAGTCTTCTTAAAATACTATTTATGCATACTAATTAGTTGTAACCATGGGAAGTGGTATTAACAGTATACTTTTCATTTTAAACCAGGCTCTCTTGTGCTCCACTTGATTAATTGTCACAGACTGTAATTTTATCATAGTTAAAACTGATTCAAGCCCATTTCCCTGTAGTAATACATATATTTTTTTTGGTTTGGAGAAATTAATATTCCTCAAAATCTAATTAATGATCTCCAAAGAATTATTTGCATGCAGGATGTTAGAGTTTTATAGCAATTATGCATTGTATGTAACTCATTAAAAGGTCCATTTTCATTACTGGATTTAGTGATGAGGTGACAGGCGTAACCACTCCAACTGGCCAGGCAAAATACAAAGTGAGACTGGGAAATCCTTCATTCTAACGCCATCAGTGTAGCCAGGTTATTTCTCCATCATGAAGTTTTTAGAAAGAAAATTGTTCTGAAATTAACGGTAAGGTCTTCTGAAGGATACCTGTTGTCTGACAAAACATTGTGGCATATTCCTTCCATTCAAAGAAGGATGCATCTGATGGTGTTTTGAGGGGCTGGATCCTGCTACGTTTCCTTTTCACTGAGTAACATCCCCATCAATCATCACTTGATTTGAATCATCCTGAACCACAAGATATGATGCAGTGTGGTAGAGGGTGGGAAACTTTCACTGGTGGGATATAGAGCAATGAGATATCAAGGATCAGTTCTTCTCCAAATCTGTGCCAATTGCTCCTCTGATAATGGGAGAAATTAGAAACACCTTTCTTTTATCTTCTTTCAAGCCATATTTTGCATAAAAGTTTGGCTCAGAAATTGATCTTTAGTTCTGTTACACTGGAAGTGGCTGTGCATAACAAAATTTAATATGTTTAATTTGTCTGAGGCATCATTAAAGCCCACCAGGCTAGCTGTGCAAAAGGTAGCATAATTCATGGCAGACAGGAGATCCATTCATTATTTCTGCCATAATTAGAGCAAGAGCATTATTGATAAATCAAACAGAAGTAATAATTCTTTTTAAAAAATGAAGTTTCTTTGGCTTTATAATGAAACAGGAAGAAACTGTATGTAAAATCAATCTTCCCAATCACACATTTATTTCTGAGATGCAGAACAAAAACATTCTCACCTTTTCCTTGTGTTTCATGTATATATTTCATCTCAGGCAATATTAATATATAAAGAGACACACTGCAGCTCAAAATATATGAGCTATGCATTTTGTCTCTTTCATCCCCACCTGCGCATTCCCCAACAAATCAGTGATAATAATATCTGAGGTCCTACTACAGCAAAATACTTAAGAACATACTTAACCTTAAACACACAAGTAGTCTCATTATAATCAGCAAGATCCCTCATGCTTTAATTTAAGCTCATATTTAAGTGCTTTGTTGAATCATATCCAAAATGAAATAGTACAAACCAAGTTGTTTTCTGCATTGAAATACAAGTACAAATACAGGGCATTAGCACTGTGGCTTACCCTGACAAAAAAAACCAAACCCACTACTGGAAGTGTGAATTACAAGAACACTTTAAATTCAACCTCATTGAATAGTATTGCAATGCATGCCCTATAGATGAGATTTTCAAGGCTGAATGTATTTAGAAGCGCTAAGCACAGGCAAATAGAAGAACAGTTATCCTGGCAATCACTCATGATTACTGCGTTCACTCCGATTGCTAACATAGCCAATTATACCTGTCTATTTTTAGCATGTCCTCAGTATTTTCTGTGTTTTAAAATCCAAAGAGTGTGATTCCACCAGACAAGTAATATCACAGCACTATTTGTACTATGAGACTGTGACAGTGTTTTGGTTTAACACAACAACTCAAATACTAAATAACAACCTTTTATCTCATACTGGAAAGAGATTATCTGGATGACCTAATCAGGTCTTTAAATTTTTTTGTTTAATAGACCTTTACCTTCAGGTTCACAGAGAGGTGTGCAAATTTGCTCCAAATGCTAAGAAATGAATAAAACCATAGTTTTTAAAATCCTCAAATAAAATAAGCAATTTTTGATTTTTATATTTAAAGAGAAGCAACAAATGTAAAATCTATTTCTGAATACAAGTTAGCCCAACAGCAATCTCACTGGAGTTTTAATATTTTACAAGTGTGATCTAAGGCTAATTTGTATCTGCATATAAAATGAAGGCAATTAAAGAAGGAAAGAGGAAGGAGAATCTGATATATTCTCTCTCCTATTATTCTTGATTAATTTGGTTAACTTTAAAGGACTAATTATTTTTTCCTACTAGGATATTTGAGGTGGCATTTCATCCTTCTGGGTATACTCAGTTGTACTTTAGTTCTACTTTAACCTGACTAGTAATTTTGGAATTTGTATACTTCTTACTCATCATCATGCAAAATGTTTTCTCTCAGGATGGCAGTCTTTGAGATATGTTATGGTTATTTTTGAAACAAGTTAGCCAGTATTGAAACAGAAGTACCAGTACCAAACTAAATAGTTGTCAGCAGTCAAAAACCTATCATATGGGACTGCTAGTGCTAAAATTTTAATCCAATTCATCGTTACGTAGAAAATGAACTAAGGTGCTACTAATGTCTGAGTTAATGCAAGCTTTGTGAACTCTTCATGAAACTGCTCTAGTGCTGATGGTATCCCAAAGCTCAAGAGCTTTGGGGGTTTTTTTGGTTTTTTCTTCAGACCAGAAATGAATGAACTGCTCTGTGCCCAAACACATGCCATTGTGGGACATGTTTTTTGTATCTGAAACTTTTACTTGGAGTTGCCATTTCATTATCTAAGGTCAGAAAATGCCTAAACTTATACACATACACACACCCCTACTCCCATCTCTAAGGTTCTGCTTAGTTGGTGTGAAGCCAACACAAGTTCATGTGAGCCTAAGGGAACAAAAAAATATCAAGACTGTAAATAATACATCTCCTAATACAGCTATGGAGGAAGTACAGAAGGTACTGCAGCGCTCATATGAACACACCTTTTTCCTCTTCACTGGGAGGTATTATAACTACTCACCCTCTTTTTCCATACATATAATACTAAATTAAAGTTAGCATGCATGGACAACTTGATGCTGATGATCTAGAAAAGACAACTAGGCTAAAGTCTGGTTGCAAAGCTGGCTTTGCAATAGTTTAAGATGATACTGAAGATTTTTAAGCAAAAATCTTCTTCTGTTCTCAGAACATGTCTGAAAAAAGTTATAAAGGAACAGTTGCATTCCACTTACTATCTGTGAACTACAAGGAGCAGCTGTTTCAGATAACAATAAGGTAATCTGCTTGCTGACAACATTTTTTTTAAAGTTTCCAATAGGGAGAAATCTTTGTATGGCTGAAATATAAGGGTTTACTTCTCTCTTGCTTATTTTTAAGTATTTTCAGTCTTATGATTTTTCTTTGTCTATTCCTACATATTTCTAAATTCATAGTTTCAAGTGTATTTTGTTGCAGTAAATCTCATAAAATATATTTTTCTTTATCCGTGCTTTTTTCTCTTATTGTTTACCACATTTTGTAATAGTGAAAAATATCCCTTTCCAACTTTTGTCCAGAATTTTATGCATATTTCCCTTATTTTCCTGTTTTGTTTTTTTTTTTTTTCCTTCTCACTGATTAGCATATCCTGGTCTTCCTGTTCCCCCTTTAGATAAGAATTTTACCAAGTCCATAATTATTTTTATTGGGATCACTAAGACCTCTGCTGTGTTTCCAGCAGCATTAATGTAAATGACTGGATTTAGGCAGCACTTATGTAGTCTCAGAAATTGATCTAGAGCCTGTTTAAAGTCACTGAAGACATTCCATTTGACAGCAGTTTGTATGAGACCCTCATAAGAAAATGAATACAAGAACAACAAAGAGCATTAACTAAAAATAATAATAAAAAAATTACTTCAGGGAATTTTTTGTTTACTGTAGCATTTGTTGTCCAGTCATGTGTTCTGAAATTTGATTAAGCATTTATTAATTATTGCCAAGTAGCACATGCTATTAATTTTCATTCTTCAATTGTTTTAAAAATATTCAGTGGTCATTTTATCTACTGCTCAGTCACACTTTGTTGTTGTATGCATATCACACTTTCTTCTCATGGAAAGAACACTTAAAAATTAGTACTTGGAATGTAATGAAATTAGTACTTGGAGCATAAATAATGAACAAAGGACAAGGAATGGAACTCCAGTACAGATAAGAGACTCCTGAGACAAGCAAATAGGTGTTTGCCTATAAGTGGTAAAACCAGCATTTCTGAGTGACTGATATTATAATGTCACAGAGACAAGCCAGGTGAGGACTGAATCATGAGGGAAAAATATTTTTTTAATATTTCACTCTGGGAGCTAGATAAATATACATATGAATTTCTTTGTATTATTTCTAATATATCACAGAATTATAGAATTGGTTGTGTTCAAAGGGTCCTCAAAGCTCATCTAGTTCCAACCACCCTGCCATGGGCAGGGGCACCTTCCAATGATCCAGATTGCTCAGAGCGCCATCCAACCTGGCTGTGAGCACTTCTGCATCCACAGCTTCCCTGGGCAACCTGTTCCAGTGCCTCACCACCCTCACAGTGCAGAAATGTTACACACACGTATGCGTGTCTGAGTGTAGGGGAGAGGTTAAAAAAGATATGAATTATATTAGGAATTTTAAGGGTGTAGTTATTTATTATAACATAATAATAGTAACTTGTCTGACAAAGTGTATGTACAGATTTAGCTGAAATCAAGGGACCTATTTACATCCATTCTGGGGCAGTGCTGCAGCTTTTATAATAGAAACCCTCTGCTGTGGTGTGGTGTTTCCTCTCTTGAATGGTCTGCTTCATTTGTCTAATTTCCTCAAGGACTCTGGATGTATGAAATAGGCTATCAGGGTGCTTTCAGTGGAAATGATCAAACGCTTCAATCTGTTAACTTACCCATACGAAAAGACCGTATTGAAACTTACAAATGTGTTTAGAGCTGAATCAAAACTATCACATTGATGTACAAAAGAATATAAGTTTGAAAATGTGACAGTGTCCCAAGTCCAAATAACATTATATATTCCCAAAATGTTAAGCTGAGCTCTTATAAAAGGATGAAAGTTAGATTTTAGATCAAGCAGAAGGAAATATGGAAAATAAATCTTCTAAGGTCCTTGAATAGCTACAAATATAGAAATTCAAGGAAATAATTTATGTAACATTCTGAGTCTAGAATATGAATCTGTCATCTTGTAGACAAAGCTGAAGAACATGGTATTTCAATTTGATGTCAAAATAGCAGCTGAGTTTTTAAACCTGTATCAGCAGGAATGTGAAGGAGTGAAGGATTGAAATTAATTATTTGAATAATACTAGTCTCTTTTCCCTAAGGAGTAAAGTTTTTTGCATATCACTTATGAAACAGTACCGTATATCTAACTGCATTTAGACATTAACATTAATTGCTAATGGTTTCCTTTTACAGTTTCTAAATGGTGGATTTACTGAATCATCCTAAATTTGATTCTTTGGGGGAATGTAAGAATAAGCTTGTCTATCCTTAGGAGCAAACTGCAAATCAGCAATTTCAGTACTGCCTAAGATTGTTTGTTGTGGTGTTTTTTTTGGTTTCATTGGCTTTTTTTTTTTTAAATTACTAACATATATCAAGTTTATGTTAATTATATAAAAACATAATGCAGCATTTAAGGAACTTTAAATAATTAACCTAGTTCTAAACTGCAAAATGCTAGAAGACTTACCACATTAAAGTAGGTGTAAAAATATATTGGAACACTTGGTTTTGCTGGTATTCAGCTTTTCTATGAAACTAAGTTAAACTTGTTTTCCTAAATATGTTAATGAACTTTCTTCAAATATCATCTTCTTTTTTCTCTGTCTCTTTCACATCTATTGATTTTTTTTCCATCCTTGTGCAATCATCTAAAAAGTCACCTTTACTTAATTGGAAATGTCACTTGAATTTGTTTATGTTTTGTTAGATGTACAATACAAAGCATTTTTTTTTCAATCTGGATGATTACTTTGTAAATTTTTATTCAGAACAAAACAATAAGAAAAACTATTTTCTGCAAGAGTCAAAATGACCAGGTGGCCAGTTGTCCTGAAACAGTCAGTGGAAAATGATTTCGTTTACCACTCACCAACACAGTCCCAGGAGCATTGACTGAGTATCAGTGATGATGGAGATAGTCTCTAATTTTGAAATATCTTTATTGTTATACAATGCTCTACAACATATTAACTTACAGACACCTTTAAATGAATGAAATTAATTTTTTTTTTAATCAAATGCACTCTAGTTATAGAAGGAAGTGAGCTTCTTTATTTCAGAAGATATTTCAAATTTATAACCAGGAATTTACAGTGTGTATGGACTCAATAGATCTACTGAAAGGCTGCACAGTTCCACAATTTGACAATTCAGAGATATTCTCATGTTGAGTTATAGAAGAAAAGGCAAATGAATCCACAAAATTATTCTAGGTGTTGCAGAAATACATGAATCAAATTGTATTTTTTGTTTTCTGAAAATGTATGTGTGCAGTGATTTTTAATGAAAGCATTCTAAAAGAAGATGCATAACTGTCAGCTTAGAAGTCTAGTTAAAAAAAAAGCATAGAAAGTTACAATGCAAGCATTTTCTTTTTTCTTTTAAGAGGAGATAGGGAATAAAACAAGATTAACACAAACTAGCAACCTACTTTAAATAAGAAGTGTGTCTAGATTCTGCATTGCAAAACTGCTTGAATAAGAATGTTAAAGTCATGACATATCACTTTTCCCTATAATGTAAAAGCATTATTTTCTCCTTAATTGGTTCCTTTGAAAAAATCTGTGGTCTTGCTCAAAGAGAGGTTTTGTGTAGTTTTAATGAGTAGGCGTGTCTCTGGACGGTCCTATATTGACAACTCTGAAGACTTCTCATCTACAGAACCATACAGCTGGGCAGTGACATTGCTTGTATCACCAAGGTGCCATGCTTATACCTTCACCTCAAACAATGACAGGTTTGTTCTTTCTCCTTGCCTCATCACTTCCCTCTCTCCCTGTCACGAGAGAGGAGCAGCATATTCCAATTAGTATCAGATGTGGCAGCAGTGTTTCTGAGCCAGAGATGTTTGGCCTTTGGAAGTGAGCTGAGTGCTCCATACTCCTTCCTGGAGACACAGTGGCACTTATCTGATAGCAACACAAGTTCCTCACTCTTTCCTGTTTGACCTGGGAGAAGTCTGAGCAGAATGGTATTCAAACTATTTGTGTTCCACTACATGTCTATCAAGTCTCTTGTTCCTTTTGGAAAGAGACTGCAAGACAAATTAAGGGATAGGAAAAGATGGCATATTTTTTGTTATCTTCATGTAATGGCATGAGGTTGAATTTTAACAAAAAATGAAACAGGTTCAAAAAATTTCTTTTTGACAAGTAACATTCCTGTCAACAGAAATACAAAATTTATTGCAAAGGTATGCAGCACCTCCTTCCTGACTTTAAGAAACATTTTGAAACAAATGATTTCTATCTGCTTATTACATAACTAAACCAAGCATGGTTGCTCTAAGAATTCCAGAAAGTACGCTTTAGTTAGCTCTACTGAGTCATTTGGTCAAAATCCAAACTTTGCCATTTTTGATCTCAGCAGATATTAAAATTTAATCTTAAACATTCAAGGCATAATGTTTGTGTCATCCTGGTTTACTGTTAGATAGAATGAAAAATGGTGATTCTGCAAAAGTCATGTAATTTAATTTGCATCTAAAGACCTCCAAATGCATTTTAATTAACATCATATTCCTACTTACTGACCAAGTGGTTTTAGTCTGTACATATTTTAGGAATGCTAATTAAATCTACAGTATACAGTACAGTTTTGTACCACAGCCCATATTTTTTTTTTTTTTTCCAATGGCAGAACAGTGTGTGGGAATACCTCTGTCATGTCTTAGAACTGATTACAATTAAGGCATGGAGAACAAAGTCTAAGTTACCTCTGGCTGCCCTGTGAACACTCAGAGAAGAAAGATTCTAAAAAGTGTTCCTGTGGGCAAAGTTCCCATCTTGCACTGGTTGTGTACTCACATGTAAAGACCTTGGTGGAGTAGCCACTGATTTTACCCCATCTCTGATAGCTACTAAGTGAGAGTAAGAAGGGGCAGATGAGAGAGTCAGGAATCTTCTTCTGAGGAGGAAAGATAAGTCTCAGGAGGCACAACTCATTTTCCATAGTTATCAGTGCCTCCAAATCTGCTCTGTCCTTAAATAAAAATGGTCATAACCTGCAGTTTTCCTAAATGTTGATAGCACATATATTTTCACAGCAAATTTTATGCTATGATCTTGAAGTCCCTGCTCTCTCATTCTCTGAGGTTTCTGAGCTGGTAAAAGGGAATAAAATACTACTTTTCCTGCTTGCCTCAGAAGAGAAAGCCAAAAAAATTGTCAGAGCAGATGAGTTGGAAAAGAGTTTTAGGACTAAGGGGTTGTTCTAGGTGTCATTTTTTATTTTTTTTTTCTCCCAGTAACAATGGCAGCTTAAATAGAACCATATCTACTTCACCTCTAGTCTTTTTATCCTTTTCCTACTCTTTTCCCTCAGCTGTGCCAAAACTTATTCATTGGATTGCACTGAGAACAGAATGCAGTGAGTGGTCTAGGTTAAAGATGTTCTTGCAGAAGAAACAATAGCAGGTTTCTAAAATCCCATTCACAGAAGGGTTTACAGACTGGACAGTTAATGTCCCAGTGGGAACGAGTTTCCAAGAATGAGGTGAGGAGTGAAACTCATGTGAATGTTCAGCTACAAAGAAAGAGTCATGGTGGTAAGGAGTCCATGTGTGTGTGTTACAGAAGATGCAAAGACTTTAGCATGCATTTTCAGTTTTGCAAAGCCTAAGCGTCTTGTCAGTCTCCTAAATTTCAGTTTTAGATTTCCTTTCATGCTCATTTTCTTTTTTTTCCTCTGTACTTGACTGTGGATTATTCATTCAGGAAGATGAATATGCAAAAAGGAAATGAAAAAAGACTGAAACTTATTCAGTTGTTCAGATCTCTATTACAAGCTTAAATTACATGCCTGTGGTGCTTAACTGAAGGCTAGATAACTATCTAGAGGACATGGGCATGCAAGAAAGGGTTTATAGCTTTTTTTCTAGTTTAGCAAAGTGCCTTTGAAGTAGATCGACCACAGACTATGTAGACCAAAAAAAAAAAAAAAAGGTCTTGTTTAACTTGTGCTGAATGCAGGAATATCTCTCTGTAAACAGTAGCTTCTAATAGTAATGGAAAATGCTTCTAATCCCAATACTGACAAGATAAGAAATAAGAATGAGTTTTTGTTTACATTATTTATAACACTTGTGAGCAAGGTTCTTCTCATTAACTGTTGTTGAAATGGCCACCAAAAGGTAAGCATAAACCTAAAAGTCAAGCTAAATTGTCAGGGTTTCTATCTACTTTCTGTGAAAGGCCAAATATGTAAAAATGATACATATATAGAAACTTTCAACCATGAGACTGTTTTAAATATATTCTAATATAGATGATGTTAAAAGATAGGGGGAGTACTGGTCAATTATTTTCTTTTCTCCTTTCTTCTTTTCTTGCTTACAGTCTTTGATAGACTGGGAAATAAGAGGGAATGGACACTGAGACTACAGCTCCCAGAAGACATATTATGTACATATTCTTTTACATTTATTTAATAAAAATGAAAATATTTCAAGTCACACCATGAAATGCTTAATTTCCAATTTTCAGAGGGAAACAACTTAATTTGAATCATTTAAAAATATTTTTGGAAATTGCCAGTATTCTTAGGAAGGGAGAAAGAAGAGCTGAGGAGGTAAAAGAGCAGAGGTTTCACCACTTCATAGGAAAGATTTTCAACATAATGGAGGATTTTAAGGAGCTTGTATTTAGTCCTGTGGAGACTCAGCTTTTAGGAATTAATCTCAACCATTCCTTGTATTTCTTAACTGATGTCTTTGCATGGATTAATGCTTTTGATACTATTTATTTTGGCACTGCCTACACCATGTTGTCCTGAGCTGGAATTCAGAACAGACTGATGCGGAGCACTGGGTGTGGGCAGTTGTCCTTATTTTAGTTCCATACAAATTGAATTTGAGAGGAATGGGTTGTAAATGCTATATTCCTGACTCTATATTCCAGGATTCGGTTCTTGTATCCTAAATGTCATAAATTTCATAGATATCCTCAAATGATTAAAGTCTTCTATTATGCTGAAAAGTGACATATATTAAGAAGCAGAGAACACTGGTGGGTTAGAGCCATCTGTGCAGATTCTTATACTAGGATGCGTGAGGGCAACTTCTGTATCATTGTTGGCTACCTATTGCCGTTACTGTGCACACCAGCAGTTTTCAGCAGCGGAGACCATGGTGATATACTGGCTGCACATTAAGATGTTGAACCTTATTGTGAGAGTCCAGTAGATAACTATTTTAATAAGAGTAATCCCCTTCCTGGAATATTTCATAGACTTGTGCCCTTAATGATGGGGGTTATCTACCCTACATCTGTTCTGAGTGCTAATTCTAACACAAACTATTTCTGTAGATCACTAAAGTCATTTCTCTTTCCTAAAGAAAAGTTTCTGCATTGTTCGTCCTGTTCCATGCTGTCTATGCTATCCTGTCATAAATAATCTTAAGCTCCTCATGGTAGGTCTAATATGTTTAAAGGCTTCCAAAACCCACTGTGATTATCTAATCTAACCTCTTTCATAAGGAAACGGTAGGACCCGGCAGTATTCATTCCCGTTGAAACCTAGACGGCTTCATTTGAACTAGAGGACAGCTTTTGAAAAAAACAGCGACCCATGTTGAATAAAAGCCTTTCCACAATTCTTAGAAACCTAATCATTAATTACTTTCAGATGTTATCTGCTTTCTAGGTTGAAATTGTCTGGTTTCAGCCTCTAGCCATTGAAGTGTGCTAACCCACATCTGCTCAAGTGGGGTGCTCTGTTCTCTGTGTATCCACATACAGGTTGTGATCAACTCACCTCTTTGCTTCTCTTTGAGATAAATACACTTAGCACTTGGAGACTTTTGGTCTGTACATATTTTTTTATCCTCCAGTGATTCTCTGCTCCTTTGGTAACTCCTTTTCAACATTTGTCTTGATCTGAGGATATAAGACTTGACATGACAGCAATCATACTTGTGTTAGGTAGGTGTGCTCTTATTTGGTATTCACCTGCTTTTACATCTAAAGGGTTGTGCTATTCTATTGGATGAAGCATCATATTAAAAGCTCGCATGCAGCCTATTAGTCGCTGTAGCTCTTTAATCTTTTAGAGTCCCTATTTGACAGAACAGACTATAGTAGCATGGAGGATTTTTGCTGTCTGACTTTACATTTGGTCCTGTTGAAATGAACTAAAAGTTGAAATAAAATTTTCATGCCTCCCGAATATCATCATATCCAGGTCCCTGCCTTCCAGGAGACTTGATAATGATGTTAAGTAGCAGGGAACAAAGAATACATACCAATAAAAGATCTCTAGAAACACAACTGAAAATAAGCTGCTTAGCAAAAATTTCCTGCTCTTATTGACATTCTGAGACACGAATTCCATGATTGTTTCATAACATTTTAGTTGTCTAATTGAGACCTCCAATAGCAGCCAATCCATTGCCTTGCTGACCCCTATACATTGCAGTACCATTGCAGTCTTTCACACAGTTGCTACATTGACATTTTACAGACTGTGTACCTAGGTGTTTGATGCTGTATCCAAAAATATATAATTCGCTTTCACTTTAGACTTCACTTCCGGTAGCTCGAAGCAAGGTTTATTTTGCATGGAAAGGGCTACTGAAACAAGTTACAAGAGTGTTAAAACACAAAAATTGCAAATAGCAGAGCTGAGAGGCAGAAGAGGTACCAGTGTGCTGTTCCAGAAGGTTCAGTTGCAGAAGTACACTTACTCCAAGTAAAAAATAAGCATTTTTCTTGTGAACAGCCTAGTCTTTGATTTATCTTAATGGTGATCTACAATCACCTGTGTGCTTGAAAGCAGAGTACAGATTATGTAGCTAGCATCTGCTAGCTCTGTCTGCTGCATTCATTTTTCAGCTCAAGTGTTCAAAGTAATACTTTCATTTCATAATAGATTAAATCCAAGAAACAGTAATAATTTCCCCCAGTAAACAGTGACTGATATCAAAGAAGGATCCTACTTTTGGAGTTTTCAGTGTATTTCATCCTCATGTTGTGTTCTTAGTTATACACTGAGAGAGAAAAAAATGTTGTGTGAACTATTATCAGAAAGATGCTCCAAGGATAATGTTCAGGTTGAGTGGGGATCATCTGACAAAGGACATGACACTGACCATTTCTTTCCTCCTGTGACAATGAAGGAACATGGTGTGATTCTTAGGGATGGCACTGATCAGTGCCAGGAGTTGGACTTGATGACGCTTGTGGGTCCCTTCTAACTCTAACCATTCTGTGATTTTGTGTTTGGTGAGAGAGAATGCTAAGGAATGATTCAGAGCAGAAAAGGCAAATGTAGGGAACTCCAAAATAAATTGCCTGCTGCAGCCTTTAGTCTGCACAAAACAATGATGGCTTTGCTAAGGTTTCTCTGAATATAGACAGATTTTTATCCAGTCATGCTGGTAATGATGGCTAGATGACTCTTTCTGCTGATGATGACTATTGATGAATGACTGTATCTGCTGAAATAGTCCATTCCTAACATCACCAGAGACTTTTATAAAGCCATGTCACACATGAAAAGTCAAAATGAAAGCAGAAAAAGAGAGACAAAGACATCCAGAAAACATTAGATACTTACTGGAAAACATGCATTTTCTGATGCTTTCTAAGCTCTAGTTTTATAGAAATGGCAACTAAAGTAGCTATTTATCATCGCACTGTATCCAGAGAGAACTGAGAGGGGTGTTGAGCTTTAGAAACATAAAAACAGCAGTTCTGTCAGGTAAAGGGAAAGCCTGTAATTGAGTATATTATCGTGTATACAAAATTGCTAAAGACCTGTGCTTTTCTCCACTCTCTGTCATTCTTCGAACGATTTTCATGGTATGTCTGTATCACAGAATCCACCAAGGTGTATGGTACCTTCGTGCTTGCAAGGAGCCTGCATGGGGTGCTCTGCTACTTTTGTAGTTAACTTCTCCATTTTCTTTCTTTGGGTACTGGTTTGTTGAGAAGTCTGAGACAAGACTTTCATGTACTGTGTGCCTCACTGCCTACTAAATTGCAATATATTTCATGTTTTCTGAACAAAAAGTGCTTGTGACCATTCTTACCAATATTGACTAGTCGATACCCGAATCAGGACAAGTGGTAAGTAGGATGCTCAGAAAAACCAAGGGAGATATTGGGGAGAATATTAAATTAATGATTCCTGAAGGCAAAATGGGACATTAGGAAAAAGACTGGATATAGTAGATTGAGACTGAAAATAAAGACAAGTGTTTCATGGTGCTACTTACTGTGTACATGGTATATGAAATGAACATTTCAGTGTTACTTGTTTATTTCTAGTGTGACCAGGATGTCTTCTGTTGGAAACAGATCTGTGATGTGTGCTCATATCTTTTAGTTGGACAACACTCAAGTGAAGGGGAGGATCCAAGTCCAACTCTAGAGTGACATAGCTGTCGGTATGCTGGCTTTGAATTTCCTGGTGGAAGAGACTGGAGTTCTGCAGAGTGGTCATAGCCTGGGGCCTTAGCATCAAAGATGTCATTGCCTATGTGACTACAGGAGTATAGGTACAATAATGCTGTTACATCATGACTCCACAGAATCTGTGAGAATGAGATTTCTTTTCTCCAATTATGGCATTAAAGCACAGAGGATTTTCTGTCCTTGAACAAGTCATTATGAGGTGTCCTTATCATCTCCATGGCTAGTCCTCAGTGTGCAATGGAAATGAGAGGTGTTTTGTGTGGATGTTTTCTTGCTTTCCAGAAATGCCTGAGAGAATTCAATGTTGTGACCTGTTTTGTCGTATACATTCATTAGTTTACTATTGTTTCTTTAAAGACTAATTGTGACTATTGGTCTTTAGTTTTCTTTCCCAGCTGTATATTTTTTTTTCCCAGAAGGCCAAAATGCATCTTTCTAGCAGAAGGCAGAACAGAGTATTTTTTCCCCTTCTTTAAATTCACAGTATGGTTTGCTAGACAGGATAAATGGTTTCTCTAATTATTTTATCATTATTTAGTTTTTAAGCATTGGCTTTATCTGAGTTGCTGCTAGTCAGACTGCTGGTCTTCATGTACTTGAGAAGTAATTTAATATTTCATGAGGTAGAAAACATTAATGCAGCATCAGGGGAGGAATGGAGGAAATATGCTAAAACCAGAGAACTGTTACTAGCATTAGTTTAGAAGGTAACATCAGTATCAAATCCTCTGGAACAAACCTGCAGCAGAAAAAGGGTCAGATTTTGTCACCTAGGGAGCAGTGTTGCCTATCCATGGAGACAGTCTCAGACTGACGGCTGAATACACAGAATGGAGAGAAGTAAAACTGTAGATTGGGCTGAATAGAGGTTGTTTCTATCGTTGCCTTGGGTTTCTCATTTCTCCAGCAGATAATATTTTCCCCCAGTTTACCTTATGGAAATGATTTAGTGGGAATGGCTGTTTACCAAGCTGCAGTTTCAGTTTTTGGTTTGATTTTCTGGCAGCTTTCTCTCTGAGCCTGTTGTTTCCCCTTTGGACTGTCAGAATATGGCTTTAAGGGTACTTTCCCAGGGGCCAGATTTTTTTCATCAAAGTAGTCAAGTAGTCTCTTTCCAGGGTTAAGTGCCTTTCCTCCACACAATGCTTTTTTTTTTTTTTCTGTGCTTCCCCATTGATGCTGTCTGTACCTTCTCTCTGTTGTGAGAAACATCTAGCTAACCCTTTGAGAGGGCCTCCCATGCACAACAGTTAGCTGTGAGCTGAAGTCTGGGGCTAGCGTGTGTCTGAACTCCTTACCAAAGAGGGACAAAAACCAAACATGCCATGGATTACCTGCACAGGTATCCTGAGGTTTTTAAACCACCATGAGGATTTACATTTGAACCTTGCCTCTGCCAGGCTTTCCAATATACTTTCATGCTGCTGCTGCTGCTGAGTGCCTTTCCCACAGCTACATTTGCTGAACTCACATGACAACAGGGCTCTGATCCTTGGCAAGGTAATGGTGCACTGATCTTTATGTATGGTGAGGTGAGGATCATCCGAATTGTGCTAGCTGAAAGGAATGATTATCCAGCTGTGTATGAACCCACAGATGCATTCCAGGTTTTTGGAGCTCAGAGAATAAGCACTACAAACAGAAAATAGAAACTTGGGCAATTGTAAAATGACACTGGAGAGGAAAATAAATTTAATGTTGTGGTCTCAGCAATACTTCCACTGTAAAAGAAATGGATGAAAAACTGCCTTAAGGAAAAACTTGGCATGCTTCATACAAACCCTTGAGACATCTTGGGCTCAAAAGCCATGTAACTTGTTTGTAAAAGTTTTGTATGAGGGTGGTAGAGGGATTTTAGAATAGAAGCTAGGTAAGAGGCTAGCTATCAGTGACAAACTGTTAGGATATAAACAGCAAGTATGCAATGCATCCTGGGTCTGAAAAGTCAAAGTTCTTTTGTCAGATTAATTCATGTTTTAAAGAAAGATATTTTCACTTAAAAGTCGAACCCTTCTTTTTAAAATACTCTTTGAAAAGAACTGAAAAAATTAAGATAGTGATATATCCTTCTAAATTTCAAATTCAGTAAGAGTATCTTTGGTTTTCTTGTTTCAGAGGGAGAGATCAGGTAGGCCCTGAGGATCAATATAATCAGTGTGAATAATTAATCCATTTAGCATACCAACCATAGGGCCTCTGAACACAAGCTGCTTGTAATTCTGCAGCTACGATGACTTGGCTTGTCTTGGAATGTGTTTGGACACAGTGGTGTAGATTCTGTAGATTCATTTTGCACGGGAGGCACTGGCAGTGTACATATGCATGGCATAAGGGAGCAAGGCTGAACCCTTTTATTCACTAAAAAAGAATTTGAAACTTAATGTATTTATTCTTCAAACAAGTATTACACTGATCCAATAGACCACCCTCCCATTTTATTCAGTGTTTTCTTGGAAATAAATGCTTGATAGTACAAACCGCACAAGATGTATGGGGGGTGGGGGCCCTGGAGGGGGATCATATGTTCATGCTTGAGAATTCAGTAATACTAGTGAGGCCATGGGATTCCTTCCTCTCCTACCTGCTTAAGCATTAACCACCAGTGATGGTTATGGTGGATGCATCTGGCCTACAGATAACAACCCAATAGTTAGGTGGCCTAACCACCACATAGGGCCTTGAATCTTGCTCAGCAGCTAAGGGCCATAAGTCTTCTTCAGCATCTAAGGACTAGCTGAGCATTCACCATTCCAAAACACAAATGCAAATATGTCTCTTAGTTAATTATCTCACTCCATATACATAGCATAAAGCCAAGGGCCCACTGAGCACTCCAGCATGGCAGCAGGTGCACACCAGGATCTCCCCCTGAGCAGGAACAACTATCAGGGCTGCTTCTTAAGTCTGAGAGGTTCTTTGCTATAATAGATTCTCAGTGAGTGATTGATAGTGTGCTTAACCTTAAAATCTTAGCTAAGTGATAAAAAGGATTGATTGTACACATACAATCCTTTAAACATAAACTGTTGACCAAGCCTGGGACTAAGTCTGAATTCTGCAGCACAAGAGACCCTTCTGAGAATTTTTAAACCACAAAGAGGTCCTTTCTGAACCTCATAAATCAACAGGAGGGTCTCCCTGGCAGCTTGGCCTGAACCTGTTCCCTATGCAGTAATCAAGTGTATCTTACCATTGAATTTTGTTAAACCACTGTTGCATTTGCTATCAAACTTTGTTAAATCATTGGTTTACATCAATAAACATAATGCTACTTCTCTTGTACAAATGAAGTACATCACCTCATCCATGACAACTTTGTGGGGAGCTAGTGAACAATGATATATAATTGTGGTGGGACTTAGAGTACTTTGCATGGCATCATGTAAATAGATATGTAAAAGGATTTTAACGTAAAGAATTACTAAGTAATTGTGGAGAAGAGCACATTAAAGTCCTTTAAATAGCAGTAAAACATAACTGAACAAGATTTAATAATACACGCTACTGCATTTGTGTCTGAATGGTCTCTGACACTGAAGACTCATGTCCTTCCCAGTATAGGACTAATACCTTATATCTAAACCGCTTGAAGCCTAGAGTAATAATACTGTGTATAAATCACCTGGTATTGGATTAAAGCAAGTCTTGCCCTAACTCTATGTCTCACATTTCTATTTGTGGACTGATTTATGTCTTCTTGAATGCCCTCTTTAATAAGGTATTTGTTTTCCTTTCCTCATCTTTCCTTTCCTCTCCAAAATCTCCCTCCCTACTTTGAAGAATTATGTAATTTTTGTAAGATCTCTGAGATGACAGAACACATAATCCTCCAAAACTAGGGATTGCTATTGATACAGGTGATTGATTAATAAATCTTTTTTTAATTTTCTTATTTGCTTTACCACATACCCTTCTAAATGATCTGTTGTTCTAAGGACATATTTGTATAGTTCAAATTAATACTCATAAATAAAATCTCTTGCTTATGTTCAAAACTATTGGTCCTTGTAATGTCAAATGGTTGTATATGTTTTAAGCTTCACTTTTAGAACTCTTGTTATTGCACAAAAAATTAAGAACTTCAACCTTTTACAACCATATTTATGTCTTTTATCCTGCAAAGGAAAGCCTAAGGATGGCTCAGGGGCATCTCAAGAAAATACTTCACCATTCTTATAACTTTTTAAAAATTAAAACAATACTCTCTTGATATGTTAAACGATTGTTTTGTGATTTAGGAAGGGAAGAAAGAATTCTTAAGACATGAGTCTGAACCTTTGGGGCCAGGCCTTTTCAGGCCTTTCCTCTGTTCTGTGTATCTGTAATAAGCTACTTAACATTCCTCTATGAGTTTAAAGGAGAAAGCTTTGCTCTCTCATCTACCTATTTTCAAGTAAGTTACATAGAGCTTTCAGGAATAGCATCTTTCTGCCTTGTGTCAAAGTCTCTGTGGGATGAAAGTGAAGGCTTTCTGAAGAACAGTTATTACTGAAGCATCTTATAAGGATGTCAGAACAAAAGGCAGCTTCTTCATTTCCTATTATTAGTTAGGCCTACATTAAAATCTTTTCTGCTTTCTTAGTGCCAGGAGTTTAGACTCACAATCATGTTTGTATGTGTCTACAGTGAGCGTCTCTCCATCCCACCACACTCAAAAAACATACCATTATCTTTTCCCCCTCAATTAAAAAATGCAACCAAAGAAACCTAAAATTTGAACGATAAAATGAACATGGGACTTTTCTCCATCACTGTCTCATAAGTGGAAAAAAAATAATCCACAGAATCATGCCCTGTGACAAAATTTCTTTAAAGTAGGGCAGGCAGATCTGATGTTTCTGTTGTTTTCATTTGCTTCTGTCACCTGTCTTCCTGGGGTTCCATCAGTCTCTTAAAAAGCAAACTGTTCTACCTGTCAGTTTTCATGAGAAAACACAAACACATAAGAAAATAAAATTTTTAAAAAATGGTTGCCTGTGATTTGTTCATTTTCACACTAGACTTGAGCTAAACCTTATTACTTTCTATACATGCTGTTTTTTCATTCAGCTTGGGATTAAAAAAATACATATTTGTTTTGGGTTTGAGTGTCACTACATACCCCACGGTGCTGTAAATATGAAACTTAAGTAAGAGAAACTCAGGTTTCTGCACAAAAATAATGATAGCTGAGTCTCCAAACTCCCAATTTCTGTTTAATATGAACCCCTGACACTCTGGTCTCCTGGAGGGAGGGAAGTAGTTTTAAAAGCATCAGTTTACATACTTCTAAGTATAGAATTGTTTGCTTACTTTGCTATAATTATGTCAGCACTTCCACTGCCAACTTTTTATTTTCATAGCTGTAATATATGACTCTAGAAGTTATTTTGACGGAACCTTTTAATTTAATGCTGATCCATACACTGCTGTGCTGCAAGCTGAAGTTATTACACAGGAGCCAAGAAAGAGTAAGAGGAAGCAGTACTTAATACTGTATGCTATCAATTGCTGTTCCTATGATTAAAATAAACAGAACCCCAAAATTCATTTGCACAAAGGCATCTCCTTCTCTGTAGCTGTAGGAGTGCTGGGTGTGCTTAACCTTTGGAAAGCAGAGCCTAAATGGGTCCCAGAGCAGGTAATTCTGTCTCCACATTTACAGCGTATAGTTTGTGCATCACAGACAATTTTAATCATTCTTCCTGCAAAGGAAGGTGTTTGTCATTCACCTGCATATACTGCAACCTTTCCTAGAATTTTTAATCCCAGTAAATCGTATGTCATTTCCTCTGGACCCTCTCTCTGCGCTGCTCTGGGCAGCCTTCTTTGCCAGCATGCCTTCCCCCAGTTGAAATCAGATGGTGGGGGGGAAAGTTCAGATAGTAGTGTCAACAGTTTCTCTGTGCAAGGGGCCTGAATCATGCTCTGCACTTCTCCCTGAGACCTGAGAAAGAACACATCAGTCCAGGATACTATTTCTTTGGCATTTCATGAATGTGGGAGCAGAAGCCATACTGAGATGGAAAAACCATGTATGTCTGGTGCAGTGTAGTAAATCACCTGTGCTGGTTATAGTCCATTTAATGGGGAAAAAGAAAAGAAAAGAAAAGAAAAGAAAAGAAAAGAAAAGAAAAGAAAAGAAAAGAAAAGAAAAGAAAAGAAAAGAAAAGAAAAGAAAAGAAAAGAAAAGAAAAGAAAACGTTTTTTAAAAAAAAGCAAATAACTCAAATTTTAGCCTGTGTTATCATTGAGGTATGAACTTACTCTCTACACAGTTTTCACTCTGAATTCCAGCCAAACCTGAACTGCCAAATAAATACAATATTAAATAACAAATACAAATGGACTGATTAGTCCATGAAAGGGTGATCAACAGAGGTAACGAACAGGTGTCACAGGGCGTACGTGCCTCCTGTGTGGCTAAATGGACAGGTTTCCAGCTACAGAGAATATTACTTAGGTCAGGGAGCTAAGTGGTCACAGCTCACAGCTTCTCTCCGTGCCAAACAATATCTCAGGTGTTTCATGGTACATTGTGGGAAAAGTGAACAGAATGGTTTGCTGGGATGTGTTTTCCCAAGCTTATAGGTGAGAAGGGGAAAAAGTGGGGATGTTTTGTAGGAGGTTTAAAAAAAAAAAAAGGCAGCACTAATACAGAAAAATTGTACCTATCCTTGAGATAATTACCAAAACAGCTATTTAGATTGAAAGAAAAGGGAGAGAGGAAACAAGTGCTTTAGATTTGAATTGATCCTTCAGTTGATCAGACTGATACCCCAGTAAGCCAATGAGTTAGGAAAACAGATTTTAAAACCTGGGGATTTGTCTTAAAGTAAAAGATGAAGAAGACACAGAGAATTTCTTGAAATACTGAAAATTTCAGTAAAAATGTAATATTTGCTTGTTCATCCAGACAAAGTGCCAGGTGTATTTCTAAATTTAAATATAATATATAAATAAAACACCAAACAACCCTTTTATCTGGCTTAGTAATAACTCTTGTCAACTTTTTTACTCAAAATGCCCTTTTTATAAGACTGTAATTATACTGACTTCTGAAAATTTGGTTACCAATAGCACCAAAGGAGGTGCTTTTGTTATTCATCTTTATTTAAAAAGGATATTTAAGTAATTACTTCCTTTCCCCTGAAAATAAGGCAGGTAACTTTTTTACATAATATAAATTTCTAATA